>NCSK02000137.1:0-85694 GCA_002276475.2 Chlorociboria aeruginascens | reverse complement strand
AAATATTTCTTTTTATCTTTCTTAATTTTTTTTATCAATAATTATTTTTTTTTAATACAAAAATAATTTATTTTATTTAAAATTATTTTAATATTTTAAGCTTTATATATATTTCTTTTGCTTTTCGAAAATTTTAAGCAATTAGAATAGATTTATTTTAAAAGTATAAGTAATTAATTATAAAGAATTACGTAACAATATAAAAAGTTTGCTTCAAGTTTATATTTTTTATTTAAACGCTTTATTTTTTTTTAATTTCTATAAGCTTTTTTTTTTTTGCTTTATAAATATATTAAATTTAGCTTTTCTTTATAATTTATATGTTACAAACATTTTATTTAAGTCCAAATTATTAAAATTATTATTATATAAGTTTTTCTAATAGAAAACATATTTAAAAATTTATATAATTAATAAAATAACAAAATCTTTTTAAAATTAAAAAGAAAAAAAAATAATTATTGAAAATATTCGAAATTAGCGTTTTTTATTTAATTTTATGCTTTTATTTAATGCTATATTTTCGAAGCCAACTAAAAAATATATTTTTGCAATTAAACAAATTAATAATTATATTAATTAATTCTTGGAAAATATTTACGATATAATATAAAAATAGCATAAGCTAATTAATTCAAATCAAATTAAAATATCTAAATAGCATAAATTAATATTCGCAAAAAAAAAAAAAAAGCTTAATTTATATTTAATTTAATAAAGCAATTAAAAATATAAAAAAATAAATTAATAAAAAAAGTAATCTTTAAAGCTAAAAACAAAATGCTTGTTTGCAAAATGTTTTTAAAATATATTATTAAAAAAAAAAAAGCTTTTATAACAAACTATATGCTTTCTATGTTTTCGAATTTATTTTTTGTAATATAATATTTCGAATTAATAATGCAATTTTAAAAAAACCAAAACTGTTGGTATCAAAGAGGTATGGGTGTCGATCGACAAGATCTCCGGTGAGAATTAATATGCCATGGAAAATGTATTCTATTAAGTCTAAAGCTGGAAGAGATTAGGAGGGGAGGACTCTTTATATACCCAAAGTGGTGCCTCCTGGTGAATCCTATTGATTCACCAGCTGTCCCTTGCCAATCTCTCATATTTACCTATGGGGCCCAAAGGGGCAATATATGAGACTATTCCCACATATGCCCCGACGTTGACCTATTATACTCCCATGGGTAGAGTTGCCCTTTATAACCCGAAATATATTCCCACAAAAACAAATATTTTTATAAATTATAAATATTTTAAATTCGATTACTATATTGCAAAGCTTATTAAAAATATTGCAAAATCGAAAACTATATAAAATTAAATTATATATAATACTTCAATTTTTTTTAAATATAAATTAAAATTTATATTATTTNNATTGCTNNATTATAAAAAAGATAAATATAGGAAAAAAATATATTTCCTAAAAAAATTCTTTAATAAAAAAAAAAATTTTTAAAAAGCAAAAATCAAAAATATTTATTTAGTTCAAAGCATTTATCGCCAACCCCAATTCTTTTAATTAGCCTAAAGCATTTATTATCGAACCCGATTCTTTTAATTAATTCCAAACATAATCTATTACAAAGAAAAAATCATTAAAACATGCTAAAAAAATTAGCAAAACCAAGCTTTTATATAAAAGCAATAAAAAAGCAAAAAAAAAAAAAAATTAAAAAAAAAATATAATAATTAATTTGAAATATTATTAAATATTTAAAAATTGGAAAACTATTATAAAAAAATAAAATAATAGCATTTTTAACGATAAAATAAAAGTTATAAGCGAATTAAAACTTAATATCGAAAATAAAAAAAAGCTTTTTTTAAAGCTTTAGAAAAAATATATTAAAGCTTTTGCATTTGTATTTTTTATGCTTAATAATAATTTTTTAAATAAATTTTTTTTTAAACTTTTTAAAATAAGCGATATAATTAAGAAAACTTAGCGTTTTAAAAAATGTTAAATTAATAATAAAACAATTAAATATTTTAATAAAAGCTTTAAAAAAAAAATTTTAATATTAAGCTAAATTATTTTTTAGAAATAATTATTAATTTAATTAAAATTTATTTTTTAATTTTAAATTAATAATGCAAAAAAATAAAAAAATAAATTAATTAATTAATATTAATAATCTTATGCTCAAATAGCTTTTTTAATAATTTTTTTTTTTATAAGCATTTTTAATAAAAAATTAGAAATATATAAGTTTCATTATTGAGCAGCCAAAATAAAAAGCGTTATTTTGCTTAATATATATTATTTTATTATTATGCAAATTGTTAGAATAAATTTTTAGCTTTAAAATAATTATATAAGCAAGCGCTAAAATTACCAAATAGCTTTTGTTACGATTCCTACGCTTATGCAAATATAAAATAAAAATTATAAAATAAATATTAAAATTATAAATAATATTTTTTTAAATTAATTTTTTTTATATGCTTATAAAAAAACGTTATTATAGAAAAAAATAATATTATAACTACGATTTGCTTGTTGATAACTTAAAAAAAAAAGCTTAAATCGCATAATAAAAAATTATTTTAAATATTAAAAACACAAATAAAAAAATAAAATAATAATTTTTAAAAATTTTAATAATTTTTTTTTAAAAGCTTTGCTAAGCTATTTGAAAGCGAGCCTATCGAAATAAAATTAAAAATAAATAACGTCGTTATATATTTTTTAAATTTTGCTATTATTTTTAAGGCTAAAAATATTAAAAAAAAAATATTATTTTTTATTAAATATATTGCTATAAATATTAATAATATATATAAAAATAAAATTAAGGCTTCGATATATGCAAATGCTTATAAAAAATTGCATGCTTTAAATATTTCAAAATTTAAAATAAATAATAATAATAATATATTTAATTTTAAAATAATTATTAAAATTAAAAGCTTAAAATTTTTTTTCGAATTTTTTGGTTAGCGCTAAAAGCTTTAATAAAAGCGAGGTGCAAATAAAAAAAAAAAATATAGCTAAATAAAAAAACTTAAAATAAGATCAAATATATAAATTAACAAAAATAAGCAAAAATTAAAGCTAAAAAAGCTTTTAATTATTTTAAAATTTAAAAATACAAATTTATTTAAGAAATATTTTATATTTTAAATAAAGCAAAAATGCCAAAGTAGATTTTCTGCTTTTTTAGCTTTATAATAAAATTATTAATATTTTATTTAATAAAAAAATTATTATTTTTTAGCTTATTTAAAATANTTNTTTATAATTTCAAAAAAAAGATAAATAATTTTGCCTTGAAATTTTTTATAAAGCGAAAAAGAAAGGACACGGCCAATCCTTTAAACGATCCGAAATTTAAAGAAATATTAAATAAAATTATATAATTTTTAAAAAATAATTTAAATTCGATTTTTAAATCAAAATATTTTTAAATCAAGGAGCCAATAAAAGAAAAAAAATATTTGAAATATAAAATAGCTTTATAAAAAATTTTAAAAAAAAAAGTTTTTTAAAAAATTAAAATAGAAAATATTAATTAATATGCAAAATATAATTAATTTTTAGTACTTGAGATAAGCATTTATATAAAAAAAAATTATATATAATAAAAAAAATTGCTTTTTGCTTTATTATAAATAAAATTAAATAAAATTAAAATATTGCAAAAGCCTTTATTTTAATATTTATATTTAGAAAAAAAAGCTTTTCTTAAAAAGAAAATATAAAATAAAAATTAAAAATAATAAAAAAAAATAGAAAATTATGCCAACAAAATTAAATATCTAATTACAATAATAAATCAATAGAATCAATATTAGAAACAATTTTATTTATATATTTTAATAATTATTCTCAAGCTTAATTATTAGAGATTATTTTAGACCTCGAGTCGCAGCTCTTAGTTTTACCACACTCAGTCCTAAAACCCCCCCTATAATATATGGCTTCGATTATTTATTATAATTATTTCAAGCTTAAATATTTATTAATATAATATTTAAAACCATATATTTCGAAAGCCCAATATTATAAAAATAAGCAAAAAATTAATGCCGCATATTAACAAAAAGCAAATGCAAAAAATAATTTAATAAAAATTACTATTTAAAAAATATTAATAAACGCAATATTAAAAGCTTTACCAGTCCCAAATATTTTAGTTTTTTAATATTAAATATTTTATAAAATAAAAGCGCTTATCTTTAATAACCCTGCATATTAATTATTATTAATTAATTATATAATAAAAAATTAATTTTCAATAGCCAAAAATAAAAAGTTTTAAATATTATTTGCTATTTTATGCAAAAGTTTTTTATTATTATTTTTGTTTTTGTTTCTAATAATTTTTATTATAATTTCGAAAAACAAAATAATATTAATAATTTATATTGCTATATTAATAAATTAGGTTTACGCCTATAATTAAATTTGAATTTAAAATTAAATATTTGAAACTAATTATAAAAAAGCAAAATGCATATTAGGCAAAAAAAAAAAAAAAAAATTTATATTAATTTAAATACAAAAATTAAAAAAAAAAANAAAAAGCAAAACCGCTATAAAATTAATTATAATTAAAGTAATATATATTTTATTTATTAATTAAAACAATTATATATTTAATTTTTTATTATCAAAATTTAGGATAATAATTAATTAATTTTAATTGCTAATTATATTATTAACCTAGGCAAAATTAGTAATTATAAAATAATTAAATTAAATAATTAATAATATATTCGCTACCAAAATACTTATAGTTAGACAGCAAAAAATAATTTTTATAAATTTATTTCTTAAATCAAAATTAATAAATTCAAAATAACTAAAAATTTTATTTTAATTAAGCTGGTTAATAAAACGGCTTTAATTTAATTTGATATTGCAAGTTTTTTATATAATACCAATATTATTTTTAAGTTCAAATAATTTTTGAACAAATCTCCCTAAATTCGAGCTTAGCTAGCACGTTATTTTTAAGCTAAAATGCTTAATTATAAAAAAAAAACGCGAAGTATATATTATAATAATAACTTAAGAACTTATATTAATAATTTTTAATAAAGCTTTAAATAATAATATCGAAGCTAATATTAAATATTATTATATTAAAGCATATATAAATAATTTTAAATTAAAGCATTATATAATAAATAAAAATATTGCTATAAATTTAATTGCTTTTATAATTGTAAAATAATTTTAATTTAAAAAATATATATTTAATAAAGATTAATATATTAAATTAGCTAATAGTTAACAAATGCCTATTATATAATATATATTTATTTAAATTATGATTGCGAATATTCAAATTTATTTTTAAGCTTTTATACTTTTGTTACAAAATATTTATAATTTTTTTTTTGTTACGAAATTAGATGGCACAAATTAATATTATCGAAAATTATTTATATAATATTTTTATAATTTGTGGCAAAACTAAAATAAAAATATAAATACCCGCATTAAAAATACCGCCTATAATTACTTAAAGCATTTTTGAAATATAAATTTTAAATAAAAAAAAAAAATTTAGTTTTTAATAAAAAAAATTTATTATTTTAATAATAATAAAAATATTAAAAACGAAATAAAATAATTTCCTGGAATAAATAAAGCTTTTTAATTAATTAAAATATTAAATAAGCTTTTAAAAAAAAATATCGCGCTAATAAAAATTTAAACATTTTATTAATATAATAATCAATTTAAAAAAATATAAATTTTAATATTAAAAAATTTTTATTATAAAATAAAAATTATTAATGCTTATTATTTTATTTTTTGTTTATTAGCAATTACAAATATATTTTTTTTTATTAATAACTTTATTAAAAATTGAATTGCTTAATATAAATAAATTTTTAAATTATTTTAATAATTTTAATTTAATTATATTTATTTGTATTTTATAATTAATTTTTTAATTTAAAGCAGCTATTTTTCCAATTAAATAACAATCGATAATGCAGCTTTTAATTATAGCTTTATTAAATATTATTAATAATTAATTTAAAGCAAATAAAATTTTATTAAATAATAAAGCAAATATTTCCAATAAAGTTTTGCAAGCCAAATAAATTTTTTATATTTAAAAAAATTATTTTGCATTATATATAAAAAATATAAAATTTATTAATTTAATTAAATATGTTATTAATTTATTTCCAAACGCAATATTTTATATTGGCAAAGCGAAACGTTATATAAAAAAAAAAATATAATTTCGCTATTATTATTTTTTCGAAAATAGAAAAGGCAGAAATTATAATTAAGAAATCAAATTTGTAGAAAGCGATTATATTTATTTTTATTTAAAAAAAAAAAAAAAAAATTAAATTTAATATAAATTGTTTATAANNTTATTTTTATTAATTTTTTTTATTAGTTACAAAGAAGCGTTTTTAAAAACGCTATAAGTTGGATTATATAATTAATTAAAAAATTAATTCCAAGTTAAAAAGCCTCGAAAACAAATAAAAAAAATAATAAAATATTTTATAAATTATTTAATTTAATTTAACTAAATGCTTATTTTATTGCTATTTTGCGATATCCAGGCCTTCAATATTTTAATAGCTTTACCTATATTATTTAATAAATAAGCAATAAAAAATTTTTTTATCCAAATTATTATATTAATTTTAACTTTTTTTTTTATAATATAAGCCCCAAATGCTTTATATTATATTTGAGCTTTAATAAATTTTATAATTATAGCCGGTTATCAAATATATAATAAAATAATAATTCGCTATTTAAAATAAGTATTATATTAAATTAAATAAATCAAAAAAGCATTTGCAACTTATTGTTTTATTAATAAAAATAATAATGTATATTAAAATATTTTTAAATTTTATTTGTTAAATTATTATTTTAATTTTATTTGCTAATATAATATTTTGAATGGATTCGATATTAGCTATATAAAAGATTTTTACAAATTCCTATTTAAATTATTTTATAAACATATAAATAAAAATAATATTTAAATTATATAAATTGCTTTATATAATTCTCGGGATATAAATTGCAAAATAATAAATTATTATTTATTAAATTTTTTTATAATATTATCGAATATTAGTACAATTATTAAAGCCCATATTATAACAATATATTTATAAATTCTAAAACTTTAAAATATTAAAATTTAATTTAAAAAAATATGAAAACTTTTTTTTTATTATAATTAAATAAAAAACTTATAATAATAATTGCAAAAGCCGATCGAGCCTTATGTTTTAAAAATTTTATTAAAGCATTAGCAATATTTATATAGCGAAATTAAGCTAAATTAAAAAAAAAATATATATTAAATAATAATCAAAACAAATATAAATTAAATTTTATTTAAATTAATAATTATCCTATTTAATTCTTTAATAGCTTAAAATATTAAAAATATATAAGTAAAAATAAGATAAATAGCAAAGCTTAAAAAAATAAATCTTTAAAATATATTTTTAATTAAAAAAATTGAAGCTATAAAAATAATTCTTGCTGGGTTTAAAAGTTTTTTCCCTTTAATTAATATAATATTTTATTTTATTCGAATTTTTTAAATAAACAAAAAATTAATTAATTATAAGTTTTAATAAAAATTATTAATATTAGCTATTATAATAGCTTTACCAATTTTGATATTTTATTATATTATGCAGCATTAATTAATATTTATTTTTTTAAAAATATAAATGCTAAGCTATACCCTGTATATAAAATAATTAAAATTATATGTTTACTAATTCTTATAAAAAATAAGCTTCGAATTTTAAAAAAGCAACAATTTTATAATTTTTTATTAATATTTTATAACGCTTATATTATATTAGTATTAAATAATATTTTCGAAAAATTTATTAATATATTTTATATTAATAATTATATTAATTAAAATTAATATTAAATATTATACAAAAATAATTNNNAGAAAAAAAAATAAAAAAAAAATTAAATTAATTAAATAATAATATAAGTTAACAAAGCAAAAAGTAAAAAAAAATAATATTTAATATTTATTTATATTATAATTTGTAGGCGTTATAAATTAAAAAGCAATGCTTATATATTGCCTTATTTATTTGTAATTTTTTATTTTTTATATTGCTTATATATTGCTAATATTGCTAAAAAAAATTTATATATAATTTTAAAATAATGTTTTAAATATTTTGCTAATATTTAGATTATATTTGCATAAAATATTAGTTTTAATTAATTATATTTAAATATAAAAGCAATATGAATATAATAAAATTAATTATTTCGATTATATAAAAATTATTTATATTTTAATTTAAATAAACTTTTAAATAAATATTTATTTTAAGAAAAAATAGCTTGCTATTATATATTCGCAGCAAAATCTTTAAATAAATGCTGCTTTTTATTAAGTTATTATAAAAAATTAGCTATAATAATAATTTTAAAAAATTAAAAAATATAAAAGCAAAGCTTAAATTTTTAATTATTTTAATTGCATATAGCTAATTATAAATAAAAATAATTTTAATTATACAAGCGTGCAAAAATATTTTTTAAGCATAGGCGCGAAAAATTTATTTATTTTAAATATTATTAAATCCAAATTTATTTTATATATATTTTCTAATAGCTTATGTTACAAATCTTTAAAATTTTATAATAAATATTTTTATTAATTTTAATATTAAAACCATAACGAAATATTTATGTTCCAAAAACATAAGCTCGACAAAATATTATATAAATATAATATTTCAAAAATAAATAAAAAATATTATTCGAATTTTGAATTTATTATAAATTGTTAAAAATAAATTAAACGATTACAAAATATATAAATTTTATTATATATTATAATTACGAAAAAAAAAAATATATATTTTTTAATTGTTCCGAGCTTCCAATCGAGAAAACGAAAGCTAAAAAAAATAAAAAAAAAATTTAAGATTTTAGTAGCTCGACCCAAGCTAGAAAGATTTTATAAAAATATTTAATTAAAAGCTGTTGAACTCTCAGGTGTAACGGTTGCATAGGGTTCAGAATAAGAAAGGGAAAATAAGTAATATTAATCTATCTAAAGATTAAAGTGGTCCAAGAATATAAATCTATTTATATTTATATTCTTGCTTAAATAATTAATATTTAATCTTTTATATTCATCAATATACTACCGATATCCCACTAATATTTACAGGTTTAGCTTTTATTAGCTAGTCGTAATTAATTCTTAACATATTTCTTTAAATTTAATTGTGCTTAATAGGCCTAAATAATATTAATAATTTTTATTTTTAATTGCTTAACAAATTTGGCATGCCCTATTGCCGTTAATGGTTTTGTTAATTCGTTAGCTATTATTTTATTACTAGCAATATATTATAAATCGATTGCTTTGTTTGCAATATGCTTACATATAAAATAATACTTAACGTTTATATGCTTGGTTCGCTAATAAAATTTGGAATTCTTAGCCAAGCTTAGAAATTCTTAATTGTTTTTATATAGCTTAATTAACTTAATATCGGCCCCAAAATATATTATTTGATTTATAATTTGTCTTAGCTATAAAGCCTTTAAAATAGCCTTGGCCAGCGAGTAATATTTCGCCTTAGTAATCAATTGTGCTATTGTAAATTATTATTTTAACGAATATGAAATTATTTTTTTAATAAAGAAATAAATATTTCCAAAAATTAATTTTTTTATAAATTTATTTTTTGCGAAATCTGCGTTACAATATTTATAAAGTTTGGTTATATCCGTTTGGTCTTTTTTTTTAGCCCGATATTTTATTCTAAATATTTTTATGCCTTATAAATAATATAAAATTTGATCGATAATTTTAATATATTTAGGTAACGAATTGTTAAGAAATTGGGAAAGTATTAATATCCTATATAATATATTAGGCCTAGTTTATATTGCAAGATATATAAGCGAATTAATTTTCAATTCGTAAAGCTTAATATTTTTGTTCGTAATTTTGCTTTTAAATAAAATTATAACTTTAGTTATATTAGCGGCCATTAAAGTATTAGCAGGTTTGTAATTCTTTATGCCATATCGAATAAGAATCTTGTTGATATAGGCGTCCTGGCACAAAGCAATAATATTTTTTTTTTTTATTTTTAATAATTTTTATTTTTAAAAAAATATTTTGCTTATTCTAAATCTTCCATTTCGAAGCTTTTAAAAAAACTTCTTTTAAGCTTTTTAATTTTGCTTCGATCTTTGCCTATTATTAGTATATTATCTATATATATAACAATTATAAGTCCTATTTTTTTATTAACGTAAATATATTAATTATTAATATAAAATTAATATTTTATTTTTTGAAATATAAATGCTAATTTTTTTTGCTATAATCGAAATGCTTGCTTAAGTTTATATAAAGCTTTTAGCAATTTGCATATTTATAAAAATATATCCTTAAGCACTTTTTTATTAATTTCCTAATTAGGTAGCATTTTTATATATATATTTAAATTTGCATTTAAGTTTAGAAATGCATTAATAATATTTATTTGCTTGATTTTTAGATTAAATAATATTGCTATTGCAATTATAAGCTTTTATATAACGTTTTTGTATATTTCGGCGTAAGTTTGATCGAAATCCTTGCTATATTTCTGCCTAAAGCCTTTAATTACTTATTTTGCTTTATATTTCAAAATATTGCTATTTTGATTTTTCTTAGTTTTTAATATTAGCTTTCCTAATAAAATCTTAATATTTAATAAATCGGATTTTTTTTTTAGTTGCCAGATTTTCTTATAATTAAGGGTTTAATATTCCTTATTAATTACTTTTTTTTTATTTAGGCTATTTCGGGGTTTGCTTTGCTTTATAAATCGTTAATAAATTATTATATATTAATAATTTTTAATTCGCAAAATAGGCTATCGAAAATGTAGTACTATCTTATTGATTCGTTGATTAACGCGTTTTTTTATAAAATTATAAATTTGAAATATAAATTTTATTTTTGAAATTTTTAAGCCTGCTTTTCGATCTCGGCTAGAATTAAATCTTTTCTTTTTTTTGAGGCATATTCGATAAATCTTTAATTTTGTCGTTTGAGTTATCCTTTAATATATTAAGCTTTTCCTTAACATCGATTTTCGGGTTCGATTTTGAACTAGAATTAATTTTATTACTTAAACTTTAATTATTTTTGGAATTTTGCTAATTATTTTTGCTTTTTTGGTTAGCTATTTTATTTCTAATTTTAGAAAAAACCGAAATATTAACTTTCTTTGAAAATGGCTTGGTAATCAATCTTTTTTTATTAAATCGAACGTTAAATAAGCGAACTATTCGGCTTGCCGGAAATTCTTTTCTAATAAATATATATATTTAAAATATATATTTTTTTTTATATTTAATAAAAATATTAATCTTAGCGCGTTTTTTAATTTTTTAACTCGTTACACGACATTCTTTTAATATTTAAATATATATTTTGCAATTTAATATTTTAAAATAAGCTATCGACGGCTTATTATTCTAATTTAAATAAAATTTATTTATAAAAATCTTAAATAAAATTTTTTCTTTGTATAAAAATATAGCTATCCTATTTATAATAAGGATTATAGTTTCAAATATAACCGGCTACAGAAATATAGGAATGTTTATATTAATTATAACTATCCTAATTTTTTTATAAATAATCCTAATAAAGCGTTCTAAAGTTTTGTTTTATTTTAAATTATAAAATATAATTAGTTTTATTTTCTAACCTAGCTTTTTTGCCAGCTATATTAGCTTGGTTGGGGAGTACTTTTTGCTACTATTTATTTGCTATTTTTTGATAATTCTTTAATATTAAGTTTGGATTATTTTTTAATATTTAATTATAATATTATATGTTTTATTTTTTGTTATATAAAAGTAAATCTATCGGATCGAAAATGCTTTTTTAATAAATATTATAATATATTTCTTTTTTTTAATATTTAAGAATATAATCATAACGACATTAATATAAATTTTATTAAATATTTTAAAATATCGAAATTTAGCTTTTTTTTGCATATGCCGTATTGCTTTCCCTTTCTTACAAGGATCACAAAATTTTAGCTTTTTATTCTTCTAATCAAAGCATTTCTTTTTTTTTAAGAATTATTTTTTTAATTATTTTTAATATTTTTTTAACGTTCTTAAGTTCCAAGTAATCGAAACGCTTATATCAGAGCCGAATTAAGATTTTTTTCGGTATTAGTATAATAGTCGAAAAAGCATATATGCAATATGCTTTAATAATTATTATTTTTTTATTAAAGCAAAAAAAAAATTGTTTCTTAATATCAATTATTAGATTCCTATCGATTATATTAATTTTTTCTTTTTTCAAAAAATTTTTTGCTTTAAAAATATTAATTTTATATTTAAAAAAAATTTAAATTTTGTTTAATTTTAAAATAAAAATATAATCCTTGTTATTTGTAGCGCAAATCAATATATGTTTATTATATTTAAGTAGCTTTTGCAATCTTTTTGTTATATTAACCGGAAATAAATTTGCTAATTAAAATATATTAAAATTAAGATTTTCGATCGAATCGATAATATAATGTTTTGCCCTAATATTAAACAGCATTTTTTGCTGATTTAATAATAATTTATTTGCATAAACGCAATAATAGCTTTTTTTGGCATAAGCCCTATCGTCGTCCTAATCCTTATCCTAAGATTTATTTATTTTCCTAATTGTTTTCTTATTTTTTTTTAAATTTGTTGGAATTATATAAAACAAACTTTTTTTTAATTTTTTTTTTTTTTATTATTAACGTAGCTTTTTATTAACGACAAAGCAATTTTCTAACTTATAAAATATATTGGAATTTTTGCAATTTTTGCATTTTTTCTTTAATTTATCCTTGGATTTGCTTTTGTTTTTATTTTTTTTAAATTTTTTATTTGGCTTGCTATTATAATAAGCTTTAGATTCTTTAGCTATTTTATTTTTTTTGCGTGCCTTATTAAATATATTTTATATTAGAGCCTTAAATAATAGGCTGGTAGCGAAGTTTTTAAAATTCGATCGTTATCGTTCTGCCTATAATAGATACGCGTCTAAAAGATTTATTATAAATTTTAATGGCTGCTATTTTTCTGGCACGCTTATATCCTATATTTTATTTAGTTTATTAATAAATTTAATATAAGCAATAATAAATTTTTCCAAATTAAAATAATTTTTTAGCTTAATATTTATTTAGTTTATTAATAAGTTATATTATAGTACCGCTCCTAACCTCTTATATCGAGTTTAAAGAATAGTTTATATATTAATAATTATACGGCAGCTATTAATTACCTAAGCTGGAATTTCCTTTGTATTTAGTTCGATAATATTTATTATAATTAAATTTGTTTTCTTTTAGCTTTTCTATTGCTTTAGCTTTTTTTTTATTAATTTTCTTATTATGTTTATTAATTGGTACTAAAATCTTTGTTTGTGGATCAAGTATATTTTTCAAATTATTTAATATTGCAATATTTATAATATATTTTTGTTATTTTTCGTAGTTTTTCTTTTTTTTTAAGCTTTACGTTTTCGGGAAATAAAATTTTTTTATTTTTATTTATATTCGATATTTTAATTTTTTTTTGTTTTATATTTGATTTGCTATATAATAAATAATTTCGATATTTATTAATTAATTGTTTAAATAGTTGGTTAATTGATATATTTATCGTTAAAATCGTTTTCAAATATTAATAATAATTTATTGCCTAAAAATTTGTTAAATTAATATAATTAAATTAGGATACTTTTGCGTAGCTTTTTTTTTTCTGCCAAATGCAGCTTTTTTTTTNTTTTGCGTAATGCTTTTTTCTATTTTTTGTTTTTTTTTTAATTTTTGNTATATAAATTTATTAAATAAAATAAATATAAAAAATTTGCATATTTATTAAAAATATAAGATTTGAACACCCATTGCTTACGCAGCCGGGCTTATAACCTATTAAACTTTTAGATGTAACGATTGCATAAAATTTAAAATAAAAAAAAAAAAAAAATAAATAATATTAATTTATTTAAAAATTAAAGTAATCCAAGAATATAGGTTTATTTATATTTATATCCTTGCCCAGATGACTAATATTTAATCTTTTATATTCACCAATATGCTACCGATATCCCACCGATATTTACAGGTTTAGCCTCCATTAGCTAGTCGTAGTCAATTCTTGACATATTGTTATATCGGTGAAATAATGGTAAAATTGCTTCCTAATGCAATTCTTTAATATTTTCGCAGTTTTTTAAAAGCATATTCCAAATATTTAAATAATTTCTAAATATTATTATTAGGCAAATAATTTACTTAGCGAACCCTATATATAATTATGCTATTTTTTTATTGATAATCTATAATAGCCTTTATATTAAATTTTTGCTTTAGGTCGGCTTTATTAATAATCGGCGGGAAAAGAATAATGTTCGCTTATTCGTAATAAAATTTAAATAAAAATATATAAAAAATATTATAAATTTTTTAGCTTAATAAAAGTTTTAATTAATATGCAAAAGCTTTATTATTTATAATAGCTTGCATTATAAAAAAGCCAAAATATTTATATTTAATTTTATTTTATATTTTAAACTTTTAAATATTTTTATTTTTTAAAATATAATTTATGTGCAAACTTTTTATTAGCAATTTAATATTTGTAATCGGCTATAAAATGCTTAATAAATCCATAGCAATAATATTTAAATGCTTACGTTTATTTATATTTATATCAAATGTCATTATTTTTTTTTTCGTAAAATATAATTTAAATAATAATAAATAATTTAATATTAACGCTATGCGGCATGCGCTTTTTTCTTATTAATGCCTTTAAATTTTAAGTTTTGCAATTATATTTTTTTTTTTTAAAAAATTTTAATCTTTTTTTTAATTAATAATAATTATTAAATAAGAAATTTATTAATTATAGCAATATAGCGCCCTTATTTTTGAAATAAAAAAGTTAATATTAATAGCAATGCTTTATTTAAATAAGCGTTTTTTATTATATTATTAGCTGCAATTAGTTTCCGTTAATATTTTTTAAGTTTGCTTTATAACTTATCGATTCCTATATTTTTGTTAAATATAAAGTTTTAAATATTAATTATATATTAATTAACGATAATTAAACTTATTGTTTTATATTTTAACTTAAATTGAATCCAAACAGCAGAAGCAATTTTATATTTATTAATCAAAATTACATTATTTTTTCCTAATTTTTTAATAATAATTTCGATTGCCTTGGCGTCGTCTTAATTTCATATTTATATTTTTTCCAAATTCCATAATTTGCTAAGTTATTTAAATTAGTTGATAACATTGGCAATTTTATTAATATTGTTTGCAGATATAAATAGCGTATTTATTAATAACTTAATACTCTTTTTTTGTTGAATTCATGCAAACTCGGTCCTAATTATTTCGATAATATAAAACATTTTTTTTATTTTTAATTTTTATTTTTGTTCGGCAAAATTAATCTTTATAATTATTTTTTGTAAGCGTAAATAAATATTTGTTATTTTTTTCTATTTTGTATTTTATATAAATTAATGCGTAATATCTTAATTCGTTAATTGTTTGGTATATATAAAAGCTATATTTGTTTTATTGCTTTGCAAATAGCTTTTTTTAAATCCTATTTAATTTTGATATATATTATAGGGGGGTTTTAGGGCTGGGTATGATAAAACCAAGAGCTGCAACTCGAGGCCTAAAATAATTTTTGATAATTAAGCTTAAAAATAATTATTAAAATATATAAATAAGATTATTTTTAATATTAATTTTATTAATTTATTATTGTAACTAAATATTCGATTTCGTTAACATAATTTTTTATTTTCTTTTATTATTTCTAATTTTTATATTTTATATTTTTTTTTTTAAGAAAAGCTTTTTTTTTTTAAATATAAATATTAAAATAAAGATTTTTGCAACATTTTAATCTTATTTAATTTTGCTTATAATAAGGCAAAAAGCAATTCCCCTATTATATACAATCCCTCCCGTATAAATGCTTGTTTCGAATACCAAAAATTAATTATATTTTACATATTAATTAATATTTCCTATTTTAACCTTTTAAAAAATCCTTTTTTTAAATTTTTGCAAAATTATTTTATATTTTAAATATTTTTTTTTTTTTTATTAGCTTTTTAATTCGAAAATATTTTGGTTTAAAAATCAAATCCAAATTATTTTTTAAAAATTGCATAATTTTATTTAGCATTTTTTTAAATTTCGAATCGTTTAAAGAGTCGACCGTATTTTTTCTTTTTTGCTTCGCAAAAGATTTCGAGGTAGAATTATTTATTCCTTTTTTAAGATTACGAAAGGCTGCTTTAAATAAGCTGGAGAGCAATGATTCTTTATTAGATGAAATATTAATAATTTTATTATGGGGCTAAGGAGGCGGCCTAAATGCCTCGGCATTTTTGCTTTATTTAAAATATAAAGTGTTTTCTAAGTAAGCTTGCATTTCTAACTTTTTAAAATAGCCAAAAGCTTTTTTAGTTTTAATTTTTGTTTATTTCTGCCAATTTATATATTTGGTTTTATTTTAAGCTTTTTTGTTTAATTATACTTTTTTATTCATTTGCACCTCGCCTTTATTAAAGCTTTTAATATTAATTAAAAAATTTGAAAAAAATTTTAAGCTTTTAATTTTAATAGCTATTCCAAAATTAAATATATTATTATTATTATTTATTCCAAATTTTGGAATGCTTAGAGCACGCAATTTTCTATAAGCATTTGCATATACCGAAGCTTTAATTTTATTTTTATATATATCACTAGCATTTATAACAATATATCCAATAAAAAATAATATTTTTTTCCTAATATTTTTAGTTTTAAAAACGATAGCAAAACCCAAAGAATATATAACGATATTGTTTATTTTTAATTTTATTTTAATAAACTCGCTTTCAAATAGCTTAGCAAGATTTTTAAAGAAAAAATTATTAAAATTTTTAAAAAATATTATTTCGCTTTTTTATTTATATTTTTAATATTTAAAATAATTTTTAATTACGCGATTCAAGCTTTTTTCTCAAGTTATCAACGAGCAGATCGTAATTATAATATTATTTTTTTTTATAATAATATTTTTTATAAGCGCGCAAAAAAATTAATTTAAAAAAATATTATTTATAATTTTAATATTTATTTTATAGCTCTTATTTTATATTCGCATAAGCGTAAAAATTATAACAAAAGCTGTTTGGTAATCTTAACGCTTGCCTATATAATTAATCCAAAGCTAAAAATTTATTCTAACGATTTGTATAATAATAAAATAATATATATTAGGCAAAATAACGCTTTTTATTTTAGCCGCTCGATAATAAAACTTATATATTTCTAATTTTTTATTAAAAATGCTTATAAAAAAAAAAATTATTAAAAAGCTATTTAAGCGTGAGATTATTAATATTAATTAATCGATTTATTTTTTTGCTTTTTTGCATTATCGACTTAAAATTAAAAAATAAATTTTAATTAAGCCAATAATTGCTTTTAAAAAGTAATTTAGCTCGATATTAAAAAATTTTTTCAAGGCTTTTATTAAAGAATTCGGCTGTTTTATCATTAACCCAAGGTTTTTTGAAACGCTAAATCTTCTTGATTATATCGCTTATTTTAAGAAATCTAAAAAGAAATTTATTTAAGAAATTATTAACAAACATAGAAAATACAAATGCAAAAACTTTAATATGTTTTTTATAAGATTTTGGAAAAAGCTTTTTTTTATTTTTAATGCCAAGTTTTAATTCGCTTATAATTTTTATTTTATCGTTAAAAATGTTATTCTTTCATTTTTTCATAATAATTTTTTAATTTTTAAATATTTAACAGCATTTTAAATTAATTATTGTGCTTTTCCTTAATTTTTTTCTTTTTGCTTTTCTGCTGCTTTTGCGTGGGGGCTCGGCTTTACTAGTTTTTTTCGCACGCTTTAATAGTTTTTTTTTTTATAACAAATTATGCTTAAAGCTAATTAGGAAAATTGGATCTAGCGATAAATGCTTTAAATTAAATAAATATTTTTGGTTTTCGCTTTTTAAAATTTTTTTTTTTATTAAAAATTTTTTAAAAAATTAATATTTTTTTATTATTTGTTTTTTATTAATATAATAATTTAAATAATATAAATTTTAATTTATATTTAAAAAAATTCGAAGCATTATATATAACCTAATTTTATATAGCTTTTAATTTCGCAGCGCTTTTAATAAGCTTCGCAATATAATAATTAAATTTAAAATATTTATAATTTATAAATATATTTGTTTTGGCTTTTTTAAAAATTATATTATTAATTTAAAATATTATATTACGAAAAATAAATTTAAAAACGCAAAAAACATATAATTTATTATAAAAGCTTTTTTTTTTTAATAATATATTTAAGCTATAGCATTTATATTTTAAAAATATTAATAAAATTATATTTAATTAAATATTTTATATAAGTTTTAGCTTTTAATTTATTAAGTTTAAAGCAATTATAAATAAAAAAATATGCTTTATATTTATATGCCCTAATATAATTAATTAAAAGCTTGGCTGGAACCTTTTTAAAATATTTATTTAAAATTTTTTAAAAAAATTTTTTAATTTATTTTTTAAATTAAAAAATAATTTAATAAATATTTAGCAATTTTATAAATTTTAAGTTATAAAAATTTTAAAAAATTTAATTATAAGCATAGTACGATAGCAAAATTAATTAATATTTTATTTAATTTTTTAATTTTTTTATTTTAATTTTTAATATAAGCTATTAATTTTTTAACGATTTGTTTATTTCGCTAAAGCAATTATTAAAAGCTTAACCCAAGATTTTGTTTGTTATCGATATACCAAATCCTAATATTTAGCTTATATTAATATTTAACGAAATTAATAAATTTAATTATAATATTTAATATTTTTTTTTAATTAATATTAAATATATAATATATATAATGCATATAAATAATTAGATTATAATAATAAATAATCTTAATATAATTATTAATTTTTTAATATTAATAAATAATATTAAATTAAATATTATTATATAAAATATTTAATTATTTTTTTGGCCGACGTAAAATTTGTTAACGTAAATTTTTTAAAAAATATATTTCGCAATTAGGTATTAATGCATCAATTATTTTAATTTTATGCAATTCTTTTTAAAAATAAATTATAATTTATGGATTTAAATAATTGAATTGGGCATAAAAAATATTAATTAATTTTTTATTTAATAGCAAAAATAATTTCGAGCTAATAGCAAATAATTTATATTAATTCTTACGCAATAAATTATATTCTAATATTCATTAAGCATAATAAATAGAAATTTTGCAAAATATAATTTTTCTTTATTTTATTATTAAAAATTCAATATTTTAATAAATATCTTTATTAATTATATATTTAAAAAATATAACGTTAATCGAAAAGAAAAGCATATAAGCCATATTAATAAGTTTAATAATTTTTATTTTATTAGGTTGGGTTGGGCAATTTATATAAATCTAAATAATATTAATGCTTTATATTTTAATTTTTTTATTATTAGTAAATAAAATCTTATCGATATAATATAAATCTAAAAATTTTAATCGATTATTACAAATATAAATAATTGCTTCAAAATTCAAAATATAATTATTATATAACTTATATTAAGCGTTTGCCGCATATTCCAAAATTATTATTTAAAAAATTATTAATATTTTCGATATTAAAAAAATTAAAAAAAAAGCAGGAATTAGAACTGGATTTTCCGTTAATATAAATAGTTTAGCTAATTTATTTTCTATTAATAAAAGCTTAAATATAATTTTTTATAATTTTTTTAAATTTTTTTTTTTTAAAATAATTTTGTTTTAGGCAGGAATTTGCTTATAAATTTAATATTTTTTTTATAAAGCTTATTTTATTTTTTTTTTAATATTTTTATTAAGCTTTTATTTTTTTTGTTAGCATATTTCGATCAAATATAAATAATTTTTATATTTATAAAATTTATTATATATATATTTTTTATTATTATTAATATTTTTTTTATTAAAAGTTAATATTGTAAAAAAAACATTATTTTATTTAGTTAGCTTTATAAAAAATATTATAATTATTTTTTTTTTAATATTTCTAAATAATTTTATAAAAATTAATATTTTTAATTTTTATATTTTAGGCTTTTTTTAAATATTTTTATTAAGTTATCGATTAGCAAAATAGCTATTAATTAATTAAATAATTAAATAAAAGTTTTTAATTAATTAATTATTGCTTATATTTGAAAGATTATATTTAATTTTATTATTATATATAGTTTTTTATAATTAAAATTATTAATTAATATTTTTGTTGGAAAGTAATTTGGTGTAATTATAGGGCTCTGGTGGTCATAGCGTGGCACGTGACCCAAAATTCTGTATTTAAGCTTCTTATTTTTAAAACTTTAATTAATACAATTTTTAATTTTTAATTATTATAATTTATTGCTTAATAAATTATAAGCCCGGCTTGCGTACAATTGCGTAATGCGCCAAAAAACCGTTTGGAAATTAATTTTTTCGTTAAACTTATTTAAAAAATTAAAAATTTAATAATTAATATTAATAAAATTATTGTTTTAATAAATTAAAAAATTATAAGCTTTAAAAATTTCCAGCTTTTGCTAATAAAACTAAACAAATAAAGCATGCCGAAATACGTAGGATCGTCGCTTTTAAAACTAAATTTAATTAAGCAAATAATATTAATAAGGCCGTTGCTTTTAAAATTAAATCCAATTAAGCAAATAATATTAATAAAATCGTTATTCTAAAAAATAATGCCAAATCAAATACAAATTTTAAATATAATTAATAAATTAATAAATTAATAATTATAATTTGAAATTAATTAAATTTAGCAGCTACGAAACGATAATTGCTTTCTTTACATCGAAACTTATTTATTTATTTCGACGACGCTATAATTTCGAACAAAAAAAAAAAAAAAAAAATTTTTTTAATATTTTTTAATTTTCGGTATATATTATTACGATTTAAGCGTTTTTTTTTTATTTCGAATTCTTTGCTATCGCTTTATCGCTGCTTTTCAATTTTTTTTTTCTAATCGCGTTTATAATTTAAATAATTGCTGCTAAAATATTTTTTTTAATTAATTAAAATTTATCGCGATAATAATAAGAAAAAAATAAAAATTTTAAAAATATAAGGAAAATGTAAAGGTTCGTAAAAGCTATATACTTACGTAACAAAAAAAATAAAAGTTTGTAGGAACTATATTTCTACCAGGGTACACAAGGGAAGTATGAAGGTTCGTAGGGGCTACATACTTACCTGGCAGAAGAAATAAAGGTCCGTAAAAGCTATATTCCTACCAGGGTACACAAGGGAAGTATGGAGGTCCGTAAGGGCTACATACTTACCTGGCAGGAGAAATAAAGGTTCGTAGGAGCTATATTCCTACTAGGATATATAAGGAAAGTATAAAAGTCCGTAGGAGCTATATACTTACTTAGCAAAGAAGAAAACTCGCTCTTAAACTTTTAAGGTTATGTAAGCTTAAAATTTTTTAAGCTTACGTAACTTAAGATCCAAGCCTAGTTACTAAAGAAGTTCCAAAACTTACCTTGCCTCGCTTTTAAAATCGCTTTCAAAATCGCCTTTAAAATTATTTTTAAAATTGCCCTGGTTATTAGGGGAATTTTAGAACTTGCCTTGCTTCGCTTTTAAAGTTGCTTTTAAAATTGCCTTGCTTTAGGTTAAAAAAATCAATCAAAATTGGAAATTATTAATCAACAAATAATAATTAAATTATAATAATCGAATATTATAAATTAAATTCTAAAATTAAATATAAAAGCTATTTAGAAAGCTATGACGTACCCCAAATAGGGAAGTATTGAAAAGTAATTTAATGTAATTATAAGGCTCTAGTGGTTATAGCGTGGCACGTGATCTAAAATCCTATATTTAAGCTTTTTATTTTTAGAACTTTAATTAATATGGTTTCCAACTCTTAGCCACCATAATTTATTACTTAATAATTTTATTATATAAAAGAATTATAAGCCTTAAAATAATAGCTTTTAAACTTATAATCGTTAGCGTTAGCATTATATATTATTGGCATAAAAACCAAAAAATTTTTTATTAATTTTATAGGTTAAGTTTATTAATAAATTATTTTTTTTATTAATATTTTTTTAAATTTTATTTATTTTCTAAGATTTGGCTTTTTGATTATTTGTATAAAGCGCTTTATTTGTTTTTATTTCAATGCAACTTTTTTTTATTATATTATAATTCCAAATAGCACGCTTGTTTATATTTATTTTTATAAAAATGCATTTAATAATAATTTTTTTTTAAGATTTTTAAAAAGCTTTTTAAAAAANTTAAAAATTTTTAAGCTTACGTAACCTAAAACCTAAGCTTTTAAATTAAAAAATTAAAATTTGTTTTATAAAAAAATATTAAAAAATTAAAGCAAATTAAATAATACGCAAATTAAAAATTTATTTATTGCATATTAAAAGCTTGAATTTATTTAAAAAAAATATTTAAAAATTTTATTTCCTACGAACGGAGGTTCTGGAACTAAAGTTTAATTAAAGTCTTTATAGTTCAATTTATAATATCCAACCCCATTAAGCCTCCCATTTCTAATAGGTTTTAAATTTCTTTTATTTTTTTTTAATTTTGGTTTGCTCGGTTAGGGGCTTAGAACAATTAAAAAATATATATTTTTTCTTTTCGCAATTATAATATATAATAAGCTTTTTTTCCAATTTTTTGTTTTTGGATTTTTGATCCTAATTCTTTTTTTAAAATTTTATTAAAAAATTGCTATAATTTCGCTTTCGTTTAAAGTTTTTATTATTTTTAAATTTAAAATTAAAAAAAATTTTTTTTTTAATTTTTTAATTAAGTTTTTGGTTTTGCCGTTAGGTCGATCGAGATAATTTATATTAGTTAATGCAATAAATTCTAAAAATTTTTTTTAATTTTTGCACAAAAGCAATTTTCCAATTTTAATAATAAATTTTTTAATATTTTTATTTAATCAATTATAAAGGTTATTAATAAATTATTTGTCGTTCATAAAAAATTAATTTTTTTCTAATTTTTCAAAATATTGCAAAAAGCTTTAAATAATTTAATTATTATTTTGCTTAATTTTAAAATATTGGGCTTGGTTTATAATCTTTCGTTAAATAAGTTTTGCAATCTTATTATTTAAAAATTAAATAAACTTTTCTTATATTATAATATTTAATTCCGTAAAATTCTTTTTTTTTCTTTCGTTTCCATATTTTAAAAATATTTTTTCTTAAATAAATATTTGCTTAAATAATTTTATTTCAATTTAATTAATAGTTTTTTAGCTTATAATTAAAGTTTCGTTAATATTTTTATTCGAAGTTCTGGCGCTTAGCACGGCTTTTTTCAAAATATAAAATTAAAAATTAAGCTTTTNTNNTAATATAATAATTATTTGTTAAGAATTCAATGCCGAAATAAATGCGGCTTTTTGTTATTTAGCGATTTGTCGTTCGATATATTATTTAGCTTTATTTATATAGGATTTTAAATTATTTTTATAGGCCCGTTTATATTTTAAAATTAGCTAATTTAATATATTATTTTTTTGTCGCATTATCTTAATAGTTTTTCGCAATAGTTTTTATAAATTTTTTTTTAAGTTAAAATTAGGAATTAATTGGCGAATCGCTAATATTATTATTAGCTAAGGTTTTTTTTCGATTTTATATATTTCGAATAATAAAGAATTTTTGGAAACAAATAATTCGTAATATTATATAATTTTTTTTTAAATTAATTAAAAAATATTTAAAATATAAAATATTTTAAAATAATTTAATAAAAAAACTTAGATTAAATAACGAATCGGATACGAATTATTAATAAATTATATATAAATATATTAATAGCTTATAATAATTAAACGCTAAAATTTTTTTAAAAAATTTTAGCTTTATTTATATATATTAAATAAAGCTAAAAATATAATTTATATTTATATTTAAATTTGGCTTATTTTTAATAATCTCGAATTCCGTCTATAGCTAAATTTTATATATAGCTAATAATCTCGGATCCCGCTTATAGCTTAATAGCTTCTTCCGGACGTCCGTATGCTTTTAGATTTGTTAAGATTTAATAGAAATATCGGTGACGTTTTCACCTTACACTTTTCATTTCCAATAATTGCGTTATTTTTTTTTTAATTTTTTAATAATTATTTCGATTGCTTTAGCGTTGTTTTAATTTTATATTTTTGCGTTTTCTAAATTTTATAATTTGCCAAAACGTTCGAATTAATTAATAATATTAATGATTTTATTAATATTATTTATAAATAATATATTAATTAATAATTTAATATTTCTTTTATATTAAATTTATGCAATTCGATCTTAATTATTTTAATAATATAAATATTTTTTTGTTTTTAATTTTTATTTTTGCTTAACAAAATTANTTTTTATAATTATTTTTTATAAGCGTTAGCAAATATTTGTTATTTTTTTTTATTTTATATTTTATATAAATTAATATATAATATTTTAATTTATTAATAATTTGGTTTGTATAAAAGCTATATTTATTTTATTATTTTATAAATAGTTTTTTTTGAATTTTATTTAATTTTAATATATGCAAAGCTTTTTTTAAAAATTTTTATTTTTATATTTTAATAATAATTATTTTTATTTTATTAGCTTTATATAAATAATTAGCTTTGGTAATAATATTTTTAATATTATAATTAGAATATATTTTATTAAATTTTAATTTTTTATTATTTTTATAAAATATTTTAAAATAATTCAAAAGAAGATTTTTGTAAGAATCAATAAAACAAAATAAAGAAGCTATAATAAATATATTTCTAGAACAAAACTAAAAGCTAAGAAATTCTTCCGGGGATCTTATAACTTTATATTACTTTTTTTTTTTAGATTTGTATATTATTATATTAGTTATATTAATTAAGAATACTTATGCGAACCTTGTGACGATCCCGTGAGCCTCTCGCTCCCTAACAACTTTAATCAAATAATAAATCAAATATAAATTATTAACGAATTATATATAAATATATTAATAGCTTATAATAACTAAACATTAAAGTTTTTCTAAGAAATTTTAGCTTTATTTATATATATTAAAAAAAGCTAAAAATATAATTTATATTTTGTTGGATTACTAATATGATTAATAATCATAATTAAGTAATTATATATAATTGGTAATATAAGTGACAAAGTGGCAAAATGGCAAAGTGGCAATATTACTAATATAGAATTTCTAAGCAATAAAAAGTACTAAAAGGCTATATTATTAATATTGCTTTATAAGCTATGGAAAGCTCTAAAAGCTTTTATTTTATTATATATAAAGAGCTATGGGTTAGCTATATGCCCTTAAGTTAAGTCAAGTTAAGTCAAAATCAATTTTTAATTCGAACTTTTATAATTAAGCTTATTAAGCAATTTCCATATTATAAATCATTCCAAAATCCCCACATATTTATATTTGAATCCGGCTTATTTTTAATAATTTCAAATTTTATTTATAGCTAAATTTTATATATAGCTAATAATCTCGTATTTCGCTTATAGCTTAATAGCTTTTTTCGAACGTTTGTATGCTTTTTAAATTCGTTAAAATTTAGTGAAAATATTAATAACGTTTTTATTTTATAATTTTTTACTTATATTTTCGCGAAATTTTATTATATAATAATTTATTTTAAATATTTAATAATAAATAAAATATAATAATTAAATTTGTAAATTATAAGTATAATTAAATTATAATTAAAAATAATAAATAATGCGAAAATAAAATTAATAATTATAATATAAAAAAAAATTAAAAATTAAAAATTAATTGCATAAATTTATATATAAAATATTTAGCGATTTAAAATATTGTTTTGCGTTTTAATATTTTTTGCTAATTTTTTTATTTTTATTAAAATAAAAATAATATATTTTTTATATTAATTAGTTTATTTATTAATATAACAATAAATATAATTAATATTATAAGCAAAATATTCTCGAAAATTCTCGAAAATAAAATTAATATATGTTATAAAATTAATAAATATAATAAGTCGGCTTTCGCCCATGGCGGCTTGGGCCTCGTCACCACAGAAAACATCTCAGTTGCACAAGACATAATCTGTAAGAAACAGATGCTCGTTGTGACGGATAACAATCACCTCAAGAGTACTTGCGATAGTTGCTTCTTGTAGTTGGGGAGCGAAATCGGCAAGGATGGAACGAAGCAGATAAGGTCTTCAAGGAAACCTATTGTCGGGTATGTCAGAATCTAAAGAAGCTGATCTTGTATTAACACCTTTTCAGACCAGGCTGAATTGCATGGCTATCCACTCTCTAGAGAATGAGTACCTTGGTATCGGCTTGGATCTTCTTGCATCATTGGTCAATCACTCGTGCAAGCCTAACGCATATTGCTTGTTTGAAGGCTCTCAAATTCGGGTTCGATCCTTAGAGCCGATACCTAGTGGAGACGAGGTCACGATCGCGTACATCGACAATACCCTTTAGGTGGTAGTGGATGGACCACGCCGGGGTTCACATTCAAACCTCGCAACTTACTGGGAAATCCACTTCGCTCTCTCTTCCTTGAACGCATACACCCTTCATCATGAACAATAAGTCAGTCACCCCCGATCCTTTCGAATACTAGAGCTATTGCCAAATCTTTTTGCAGTTCCCGCTTTGAAGCCCAAAGGTCAATTCAATTTGTTATCCTAAACCTTCAATCCCAATTATCCCTCTATCATCCAATCCTACTCATCCCTCCATCCCAATCATACTTTTTCCCCCTCTATAGGAGCTGGATAGTTACGCATGTCAAAATTCTTCGTGCAACCGTTTGGCTCTTGCTAAAGATCAGCAAAACTGGTCGGTATATTGCACACCATCCCACCACCGATAGCGCTGGCCCTCAACATCCGAACCCGTAGAAACCCATTGAGATCCAGAAACAGAAGCTGAAGTATTCTGGTTGTATGCTCCACCGTCTGTTCCTCCTGCTTCCTGACAGTAAGTTGTGTCCTGGTTGTATGACGTTGAAGCTGAAGGGTAAGTTGTGTCCTGGTTGTATGACATTGAAACTGAAGGGTAAGTTGTGTCCTGGTTGTATGACATTGAAGCTGAAGAGTATGAAGCTGAAGAGTAATTCAGCGCAGACGACACAGGGCCCGAGAGTAAGCTGATGAAGACGACGCAGTTCCGGTACCCGATGCCTCGCCTTCCTGGAACATCCCCCCGTAGGAAGCGGCAGGATCTGACCGCTCTGTAAACGAGGTACTGGGCCGTCCAGGCGACGTGTTCGTGGTGGCGTTCCTCCCCCTGCGCAGGGCGGACGTCTCTCTGCTGATCTTGCGCAGCTCCGAGCGAGTAGTGGGTTTGGTAGTGCTAGAGGTGCGAATAGGAAAGGAGAAGTCTGAGACGTCGCCAGTTAGATGGAACGACCAATGGATGTGGTGCGGCCTTGAGCTGAATCTGGAGAACGGGTAGGAGTGGGGTGGACGAGGTGAGATAACTTACTACCACTTAGGAACTCGTTCACGTAGTTCGTCGAGATGAGCCTAGCTGGCGCGCTCTTGCGGCCGTCGGCGATTAAGTACGGCGTACCTGCCTGCATGTTGCCCAAGGGATCTCGACTATCCTCGTAAAACTCAACAACGCCTCCTAAAAGCAAAGATTCCCAGTAGCGACCGGACTCGCCAGTAACCATGGTTCCATATGGGGCTAGAGAAACCTCTGGGGGAGTGTGAGGCTGTTTCTTGCCGGTTAGGTAGCCGATAAGAAAATGAATAATTTCGTGCGCAACGGTGACAACCATTTGGAATCTGAACATATCGTAGCTGTGACTGCCGGCCTGCGATTCGGCGCCAATTATGTTATGCAGGATCTATATTTTGTCTCGGTGTTAGTATAATGCTTTGATATCGGCAACTGTGAATGGATATACCGTTCTGTTTAAACGCAATTCTGCGGCACTCTTAGGGTAATAACTAGCCATATCATCGCCCCATTCATACTTTATTGCCATGCCCTCCCCTTCCATCTTCACAATATAGATGTCGGGGAAGCTGCCTCTTAGACGTGTCAGGAATTCGTTGATCCACATGGGCATGTCATCGAGGGAGTGATTGCCGTAGAGATGATGTTTCTTCTTCTCCCTGCGCTGCGTAATGGTTGCAACGGCAACATTGACCAGGCTTTCCCTCCCTTCAGGAGTTTCGAGGACGGACAAACCCAGGTCAATAATCGATTCTACGGCTCTATACCGTGTCGACTTAGCGGGGAGCTCTTCAATCTTATCCTTTTTTGTCTCCGTGTAGATTTTGAGGCTGCCGACTCTTGAGCTCATTGTAAAAACAGGAATTTACAAGCAAAGGTGATCACGGCTTGTCAGAAAAGGGGGAAGGTTGGACTGTAGCGTCTACTTGACAGGGCTTATGGGGCGCTTTAGAGAATTGGCAAAGACTGCGAAAGTAGGAGAAAACAGAACGTTGTGGATAGATGAGAGGAATCAAAGAGATAAGGATTTATGAGACAAGACAGGTGCATCCTCGAGCCTCTTATAATGTCACGGGCATCTAAGTAGACGTAGTCTGATCGGACAGAGAGTAATGCCATCCCTTCTCTACCGGTCTCACCCTAGAAGAGCCAACTCCAATGTTGAACACGAGGTACGGGGGGTGGAAGGAATGAGGCAGAGGAGGCTGTCGGAGAGTACTTGCAAAGGGTTCATGCCTGGATGGTCAAAGCCAATGCGAATGCTCCGGCCAACAACTGGTTGCCGAGCCTCATTATGCGGCTCGCCCCGTAGTTTGGCGGGGTGCGGCGGGGTTGCTTAGTTCGGGTGGGAACCCCTGTCACTCTCCGCATGAACGGGCATCGTGTCCGCACCTACAGAGCGTGCGACCTAAGTCACAGGTGAGTCATCTAGTGGGTGCAGGCCTCTTCTTCGGTCAAAGATACACTACCGCATCTACTGAATTTGTCCCCAGAGCCACGACCTCACCTTCGCATCGCACAAATCCTCAATCACTTCTCACATCATGGCACTGGAAGCAAACGGAGACTTTCACCTGAGCAAGCTAGGTGGCGTCGACGCCGGGTTCAGAAAGGTGTCGGCTGCGAGCTTGCAGGAGCAACACCGTGATATCTTCGTCCGCGCAGTATCCAACGTACTCTCGACCGAGATCGCAGAGCTTACCTACGCCCAGATTATCGACGGGCTGCCGCTTTCTAGTATTGCTGACGATACTTACGACAACGGCGGTAGCCTCACTCATACACACCCCCTCTATACGAAGCACACGAAGCTCTGCCCCGGAGTTCTCGAGACTACACGACAGTTTCGTGCCGGCTTCGACCCTACCATTGTGCAATTTGACTCTCGAGCAAGTGGCCTCCTTACCCCGAAGCTTCTTTGGCTAATATCGGATTATCCTAGCTTTTTCACGCCTATCAAGCCGCCTCGCCTGGCTCGAGATCTTTCAAAACACGCCTGATCGAGATGGTCGCCGTGGCCGTGCATCAGGTTGCCGTCCAGCTCGTTAAACTCGATATAAGCCTCCACAAAAATGATGGCATCGCCTCGTGGGTACCGCCAGAAGATAACACCATCTTCTGGACCTTCTTTCCTGAAGGTCCCCCGCCAACCCTCTTCAGACACGGATGGTACCGCGACTACGAACAGTACCCCGACAATGTTGCTGATATGGTGGGGTTCTGGGCCGAGGCCCGTATCCTAGGAGGCGTGGTGCTGTTCGATAGGCGTAGTTCAGGCGCACACTCCGAAGTACGTACATATGATATCTTTCAATCTCTGTATTTTGAGGGGATCTGTTTGCTAACCCCCAATTTTAGCCCGACGCCATCTTTTTCCACTCCGACCGAAACGAGGTGACCTACCGGATCTACCAGCTTCTTGATAGCCAGAAGCAGAAACTCCTTGAGTTCTTCTTGTCTGTCACACCGACATCCTGCCCATTACCTATACTAGGAGACGAGAACAACATACGACGTGTCGACCCAGAGGAGCCGATCGAGATCACCGGCATCTACCGCGACAGATGGGAGCGGAAGCCGCTCCCGCCAGATGCGCCAGACATCCGGAGAAAGGACGTGTACGACAGCCTAAACTACCCCACTATGAAAGATTTTCTACAGGCACAAGAGCGGGCCTATCGCCGCGAAGAGGCGAAGTATGAATAATAGAGAAGTTCTTTTGCTTTTCGGAATTGTTTTCGCTCGGTATCGATTGGGATAGGGTTTACACCCCAGGTTGTATCCTACTGTATGTTGACATCGGAAGCAGACATGAAGCGCAACTGTCTTGCCTGGAAATAATTGAGTGTATTACATATGTTCAGTTATGCAATTGCCTATCCTTCTTTCCCCAGACGGTCTATCGCTGTTCTGGATGCATTTGCCATCCCATCTGCGAAGAACAACCAATTAGGCCCTTCAGGCGTTCATCAGTCTCGTATTCCTTCAGCGCGCTCTCCTTCCACTGCGACCAACCTTCCACCACCCCAAACGCTTTCGATATTGCATTCAATAATGCCGGTGATGTTCAGTTGCTCGTCGACGAGTATGTGGTCGGTCGCCTTCGGCGGGTATAGCTTGTCTGATCCCCCGGTGTCCACCAGTCTTCTCTGACGCAGGTTGGGGGCAAGCTACGCCCTACTGGGCTGATTGCGGCTGAGAATGTGCGGGGGCATCAGCCCACTCGTATCATGATTACCAGGCAATTTTCGAACGCCCGAATCTAATTACTGTATGCATTGATAAGAAAGGAAGAATAAATCAAGGGAAAGACCCCCTGGTCACATCTGTGTGTGCGTTCCCTCTGCTGTTGGAGTTGGTGATTTGAACTGGTGCAAACCTAACAAGGGCGCTTAGCAGAGAAGTCCCGTGCCGCGACCAGTCAAAATCGCCTTGTGCAAAGCGGGCACTTACAGCTAATCCACCACGCCTTAGATGCGACACCTTTGTCTGAAAATTTGGGCCATCAACAACATCGCGCTTTACTCACAGTTGCCCACGCCCCCCATGAATCCACCATCTACACGGATTTGTAAACGTCGGGCTCCCCAGCGACCGCTGCCGGATCCACATCAAACCCCCTCAGGTAGGCAAGATTTCTTCTCTGTACGATGATTGCGAAGATATTAATGTTGGATAGTGTCGCGGAGACGAAGCTCCCGGATAGAATCAAGGCAGCGCTCTGTGTCGATTCCTCACATCCTAGAATCTTACTACGAATCTCAAAGTCCTCTCGAGCAACGACAAACAGATCCTCAGACTTCACAGCCTCTTGGAGCGACCTCATATATACGCGTGCCAACTTCGGGTTCGGGTCCTATTAAGGCTTCGGCGCCGGTACCTTCAAGAGCACAGGTTCAAGGTTAGTTGTGGTCCTTGTTTTCGGCGAGCAGTGTGCTGATCTGTATATAATTTACTAGAATATCTTGGCCTACTACAAACCGGTAACTACCAAAGTCGGAAACGGAGACCTGACAGATCTATCGAGACCGGTGCCGAAAGACCCCCAAAACGTGCCCGTCTAACAAAAAAAAAAATTTGAAAATATTCGAAAAAATGAAAGGACAAGAAAGAAAGCTTGGAAAAGAGCCAAAGTCCAACTCGTCGCAATCTAGAAAGTTATTACGTTCCGAAGCCAAGACGAAATCCTTAGCCACAACTGAATCCTTAAGCAAGACAGTGTCTACGACAAACTCGAGCTTCCCGCGCCTTGTCTTTGAGAATGGGGTCCATGATCCACTTAACTCCGCGCCTCCTGAAAATCTTGGTTATCTACAAGATCGGCTCAACAAAGCACGCGATACTAAATTGCCAACCGAGTCAGAATACCAGGATTTCGTCTATCGGACGCAAGAAGCTCCCAATAAACAAACTATGTTACTAGAAACATTCAAGTTATTCAAAGAATACGGACGAGAATACCGTCGAGTGTATAACCAAGCGCTTAACGACTTCCCAAAAAGCTTAGGTTTTAATACCGGATTATCTGCTCCACAGCCAGATATGATTGAAGGTTTTAATCTGAGAAAGTTCAAACTATTTCCGGTCCGTCAAGAGCTTGGTGGAGCTGCGGTTCCCACTTCGGAAAATAATGCTATTACGTTATTATATCTGGCCGGCGAATGAAAAGCTGGGGAAAAGGATATGATATAGGTACGAACTCAAGCGGCATACGATGGTGCCTGTATGGTTTATGGCAGAAACAAAGCGCGTTCGTTTCTCGAAAGTTCTGATTCTGCCGGCTATGCATATGTCCAAACTTTTATTATCGACGGTATTACCCTTAATATCTTCGCATACTATTTATCTGAATCTCAAGATCAAATCAAATATTATTAATATCCTACCTCTAGCTCTTTTCTTATATCAAGCTACGAGGATTTTAAGCAAAGCCGACGACGGCTAAGGAATCAACAGAATGATGCCAATGAAACCGCGAAGACGTTGAGGGACGAGCTGAACGAGAAATGGTTAGCAAATCATCGATCTCCTGTCGCTCCAAGTGTACCAGCCGAGATTGCCGACCCTACAAATTACAATAATTACGACTATAACGATGATGACCCAAACAATCAATTACTAGCGGAGTACCGGACGAGTTTCCCGACAAACGTTCAGTATGACTCTGTTCCCGCTACGGACAATGTATACGCTCCGCCTTCCGCCAGTTTCCAAGAAATCAATCAGGATAAGTTCTTCGTACAAATTCCCGCTTCGCCGTATGCGATTTTCCCGGCAAACGATGAGGATGATCCCTTCATACAAGTTTCTCCTGCGAACAATGGATATACTTCGCCCGATGGCCTAACATTCCCTTTCATAACTCCGCCGCAATCGTTAGAAGATATATCGCTTCCACTTAAGTTAAGTGAAAATATTGATTAATCTAATGGACGTGATCATAGAAGGACTCGCCGAACCCGAAAGCCAGTTGTTATTGTGGATGCGCGAAAGACTCGCAGAAAATACGAGGGTTAAATATATATATTATATTTATTTATATAATAAAAATTAAATAATAAAATTATTCAAATTATTTTATTTAATATTATATTTGTCTTTATAATAATTATTAATAATAATATTTATTAAATAATATGATTAAGCGAGCCTCAAACTTCGGAGATTCTCCCACCACCAATGCCTCGATTTCTAGACCTATACAATCTAACCTGTGCCATAGTCTCTTTACTCGGCATACCTTCCTTCTCTCCTTCGCCCAAAAATACCAAATCCTGGTAGGGCAAACCGCAACCAACAAGTCCCTCTCTACTTTTCCCTCAAGGTTCGTCGTCCCACTCGCTGGTCTTGGATCGCAATCCTAGTATGTTATTCAATTGTACATGTGTATTTATGAAGAACTTGTCAGTGAGACAGGAGGTCTCTGATAAATATAGGAATAGAATAGGAAAGATGAGAAGTGTGGACTTTCGCGTGATAGGGGCGATGGAAGATTGGTTTTAGAGCTGAGATCTTAAAATATTACATAGCAACTTTATCAGTCAGGCCTATCATATCGATACACGGTCTCAGTCAGTATGAGAACTTCTCTCCAACAATCCTCTCACTCAACTCCCATAGCTTTTCAGCCAAATCCGGATCCGTTGCATAATCTGCTGCTTTGGCTACAGCGCAATCCTCCAGATATGATCCCGAAGCATCTGTAAATGTCAACATGGGAACCTTACCAAAAGTCTAAGGGTTGTACTGACTTTTCAGAGAAGGATCTAACGCAGCACATAAAGTAGTCGAAGTGGCCTGCTCCAGAGATTTGAAATCATAATTCGTCTTAGGAAACCCTGTAATTTATGAGCCCGAAATTTTCTTTCAGCAATAAGTAAAGCACATACCTCTCTCAACAAACCTCTGGAAAACACCTTGCCATTCGCTCATGTCGACATCATGGGCTAAATTCGTCATGGCCATCCCCGGATGTATCGAATAGGCCGAAATACCCTTGGAGCCCAATTTCACCGCCAAAGCCACCGCAAATAAAATATTCGCCGTCTTCGACTGGCCATATCCGCTCCATTTATCGTACACTTTCCCGTCGTCAAAATTATAATCATCGAATCGCACCTCGCTGAGGGCAAATCCATCACTCGCTACATTCACAATTCGTGCTCCATCCCCGGCCGCCACAATCAGAGGCATCAAAAGATTGGTGAGTAGGAAATGCCCAATGTGATTGGATCCAAACTGAGCCTCCAGTCCAAAGGATGTCTTAGTATAGGTGGGCAGAGCCATCAGCCCAGCATTATTAATCAGAACATCGATTTCGGACGTCGAGGCTTTGATTGTTGCTGCTGCTTTCCTGACAGATTCGAAGTTCCCGAGATCGAGAGGCACAAACTTCACGTTGGTGGAGGCACTGATGGCCTTTATCTCGTCAATCACAGGCGTGATCTTGGATTCCGTGCGGCCAAGTAGAAATAATTTAGCGGGTTTTCCAGCTGCCAGTAGTTTGGCAGTTTGGGCTCCTAGACCTCCTGCTGAGGGGCCGGTAATTGCAACTGGAGACGTTAGTGTTGATATTCTCATTATTTGGGATAGTAGTAAGATTTGAAGAAACCAAGGCACATACATGTTTTCCCCGCGACTTTCTCTGGGAATGCCGCAACGACTTCAGCACCATTTGTTGTCCAACCGAAGGGAGCCATTCTGATTGAATTATGAAATTTGATTGAATCGAGTTACGAGAGATGAAGCGGAGTGCTTTTGGTATGTTCATGAGCTTTGGCTGGTTTCAAAAATTCAAAATGACGACGAGGGGGCTTTATAGATGTTTCTCCATCTTACTGGAATGTATCGTATGTTAGACAGCTGAGACTCGTAAAATGACGTATCTATCTAATGAAGCAGATTTTGAATGCGCCGTTAATGTTAAATTAATCTCAAACTCCATACGCGACACATAGAGCTGGTGGAGTTATTCGGCTTTAAGAAGGATTTAGGGGATTTGCTCTAGTTTCAACATCCAACCTGCAGAAATGTCCCATTATTAGTTCTAGATGCTTAGAAATTGACTTCTCGAATTATCCCCAATAGACCCTAGCTTTCCATTATTTCCACCCCCGTGTTGAAGCCAGCGCGCCCTTTTCCTCGTAAGCAGGGAACTAGGGCATCAACTTCTTATTAATTGCATGGAAATTCGGTCAAGAAAAAGGGGGCTATTTTCGGATTGCGAGATGCATCCGTCTCATAGGGAGACAGGCCTGAAAGTCTCGACGCACAAAGGAATGTTCTACGAAATTTTTGAGTATACAGCAACAGTGCAGTTTTTAAATTTGGAATAATCTCGTCATTTTCGAGCCAGTCTATTGTTCCATCTTATATCAGAGTCTGTTAGGCTCATACTGTGATGCGTCTCTTGAGCCTCAATATTCGGGGAGTTTTATCTTGTCAAGTAATTGGCCCTATGAAATGCTTGTCGAGATGGACGAATGGAATTTTTTCAAGATACCAATTTATTTAATAAAAGGATAATCATTAAAGTTCAGAAGTCTTAGAGTAATAATTCCCACTACCGATAGTCGAGACGTTAATGCGTTACTGTACAAATAATCATCTTGACCTAAAAGTCTGGATTAACAATGATGCTAATTATCCTCATTGACATCATAGCATGAGGTGGATTGAAACCGTCTCTATAAGCCAGGTTTTCATCTACATTAACATGTCTGGTAGATTGAAACGGTTAAATCGGACTCTATTTTCAACTTCAACGCATATCTCTGACCCTGAGGCTCACTGTTGCACCTCTTTACTTCTTTCTTCTACAATGAAATATGCCACCGCCGCGAAGCCGGACAATTCTGGAGTGGAATGTATAATATATCTCAAAAATGCATACATTGTTATGGAGGAAACATTACAGATTCCCAAATTGCGAGACCAAAAACTGCAAGGGAAGGTCCAATCCGCAATGTGGAAAACTTTATAATCATTCCATCACTATTTTTAATATGAGCAAAGGAATGGTAAAATTTGTGGAGGTGTATTTTATATTGGAGCTGTTTATCGATTCCGCCAACATATTTGTTAGCTTACATTGACTGAAAATAATATAATTTTCTTTGAGTACTGAAGGAGACCTCAAGGACTTAATATGGAAGGAATTTTACTAATCGCAGAGGATGGTCCTCGATACATCCTGGAGGATGGAGAATGCATGTATTCGGCTTCCTCATCCACTCACCTTGAATTTCTCTTGATTTAGGACCTTTGGTGCTCTTCATGGCAGCAGGGTTTCTAACCACAGATGAATCCAGAACTCTTATGACTTGTTAATTGAAATACTTCAAGTAGCTGTTCTCAAATCAGAAATCTTTGTTTCATTCATACAATTCGTTACCCGTCAATCTCCTCGTAGGAGTTTGACAGATCATTAGGTATGACTTCAATACAAGCTTCAAGGCTGAAAGATGCTCAGATGATAAAATTTTATGTTAAATATATAATTACACATATACGCCCTTTAACTCTACAACTAAGCTCTTTTAGGAAGATCTGAGTTCCAGAATATGCATCTTGGGACATTATTAGTTCTTAGGATACCGCAATCCTCAGATGAGCTCACAAGGTAGTAAATATTATAGGAGAAGACTTCTAAACTTCTTTAATCCCAGCCCTAGAATGGCTCTTATTACTACTTACAAAATGTTTATCCCTAATCATGGTTTGCTGCGCTCATCTACGTAGTATCCTTGACTTTAAGAGAACTCTCGTATTTGTCTAGCCGCTACTGTCACGTAAAAGGATAGGGTAAAAAACGAGATATAAATGCTTAATATTAGGAGTAAAAAGTAATCAAAGTATCGTCTTATCTTTAGAAACCATAAAGGGTCGCCTATATAATATATTCAAAAAGGGATCCTTTATAATTTTTATATTATAGCTATTGCAATCTCGCCAGGATACCTAATTTTACTAAGAAATTATTAGCTAATTTAAATATTTTTTAAAATATTAATTAGCAAAAATAAATAATTTATAAATTAACGCTTTTAAATTAATAAATTATAAATTTAATTAAATATATAATAATTTTGCATATAACATATTTCTTTAGGCGTACTTTTCTATTAATATAAAAGTAAGGCTAGGGCTTTATTAATATTATGCAACTTTATTATAATTTAATTATTATTTTTAAATCTTATAAATTTAATTAATAAATAAACTTTTTGTGAAATTGTGGCCCTAAAACCTTAGTAAATTTATTTGCTGGCATTTTATTAATCGATATTTATTAAATTTTTATTAATTTATTTTTAACTTTTTGTCGAAGCCAATATTAATAAATATTTATATAACGTAATTTTATAAATAATTTTTAAGCATTCGTAATTAATAATTTTACGATTTAAAAATTATTTATTTATAATATAACCTGTTTCGGAAATATTAGTTTTAATAAACTAAACATTCGCAATTACCATATAATTCATATAGCAACCAATAAAAACGCTAATAGCTTAGCTTTTATAAATAAAATAATTATAATTTTTTAAATTTAATTATTTTAATTTATAAAATTATTTAATAATTAATATATACCCTCTTGGGAGCTATGCTTGGTATTTTTATTATTTGCAAAGAAAGCATTATTTAATCTAATAAAAAAGGCTATTTTTAGATTTAATTCCAATTCTTTTAATAAAAATAAATAATGCTTGGTTTTATTAAAATACGCTTATAATCGATCGATTATATTTCGATAAGCTGATTTAAAATTTTAATTATATTTGAAAAAAATATTAATTATTTTTAAAATATTTTCTTTAATTATAATTAATGTATATATAGCTGATTTTACACGTTTCTAATAGTTTTTAATTTGTTTAGCAATTGTTTTGCTTGCAAATGCTTTAAATTTTTTTTATTACCATCGGGGTAAAAAGTATTTTTTAATATTTAATATAAAATTCTAACGCTTTTTTAGTAATATATGCATTTTGGCATAATTATATCTTTTTTTTGAATTCTATTTTTAAAAATTTTAATTTTAAAAAATTATTATAAATTTTTTAATTTTTTTAATTCGAACTTTGCTATAAATTTAATTTTAAAAATTTTATATATTAATCTATTAATAATTTTTATTAATACCGCGATATTGTTTATATAAAAAAATATAATTAAATTTATGCTTATAAATAAATAAAATATATTTGATACAAAATTTAATTTAAGCTTTTTTAATATTTTATTAATATAATTAAGCTAAAGCAAAAATAATTTTTGCAATTTATATAAAGCTTACTTAAATTTTAATAAAATATTTAACAATTATTTTGAACGTATTATATTTTTTAAAAAATAAATATAAATTAATTTATTTATTAAAGCATTTCCAAACGCGTTAATAATATTAAATTAATATATATCAAAATTAAAATAAATTGCAATAATTATAAAAAATTTAAAAATTTTTATAGCCAATATAGCGGCATAAATTTTATTTTTTTTAATTTATATATTTTTTTTTATTATTAATTTTGTTTTATATTTTAAAAAAAAGCTATTAGCATCGAATTTATAAATAAAAACTTATATAATAAGCAGAGGTTTTATGGATTATGCCATAAATTAATTAATAATATAAAAAATATTTTTTTTAATTAATATATTATATTTTTTACGGGCCGCTGCTATAAAATCTTTGTTATAAAAATGCTTAAAAAGCTTTTTTTATTTTTTGGAAAATCGTGGAAAATTTTTTTGATATAATTTCGATTTTTTAAAAAAAATTAATTTTAAAATTAAAAAATAAAATATTATTTTTATTTAAATAATTTTTAAATTTATTTAATTAATTTTTTTTTTAATTATATAATCTTTTAAGCAATATATAATTTTTAATAATATTGCTATTAAAATAATTTGTTCGGTTTTGGAATATTTTATCGTTTATATTATTTAGCGAAAATAGTTTTAATTAAAATTTTTAATTAATTAATTTGTTTAGGAAATTGTTTCTATTAATTAAATTCCGCTTAGGAATAATTGTGAATATAGAAAGCTAAATCGCTTTTTGCCTTATAAATATATTTATTGGTTTTTTAATCGATTAATGCATTTTTTTAGCTTTATTTATCCTTTTAAAAATGCTAACGATTATTATGTTTCCTAAAATATTAATAATTATTTTTTATAAATTAAGATTTAATATTTTAATTTTATAATTCCTAAAAAAAATCTGGAAAATTTTAATTAATTTTATAATTTTTTTTTATATTTTTTATTAATTTAAAATTATAATTTTTATTATTATAAAATTGCGTTTTATTAAAAATTATATTTCTTGCTAAAATAATATATTTAAGCTATAGCATTTATATTTTAAAAATATTAATAAAATTATATTTAACTAAATATTTTATATAAGCTTTAGCTTTTAATTTATTAAATTTAAAAAAGCAAAGCAATATAAAAAAAAATTTAAATAATAATAATATAGCTTTTGGCAAACGAAATTAATAATTAAAATTTTAATAAATTAAAAATTATTTTAAATAATAATTTTAAAAAAGTTTTTTTTATAAAAATTAATATGTGTGTGTGTGTGTGTGTATGTATATATATATATATATATATATGTGTGTGTGTGTATGTGTGTATGTGTGTATGTGTGGTTCTATATATATCAAGCCAAGCCATCCTGTTTATCTATCTATCTATCTATTTATCTATTTATTTATCTATAGATCGAATAAAGTGGCGCGTTATATAATTCAGAGTAAATTAATTATATATTGAGTTGTTAACAGTACTGTATATATGTAGTTAACTCACTCACTTACTTACTCATTCTTATTACGAAGTAGAAAGTAAAAGTAGAGAGTATCTAGCTAGGGTATTATTATATTAAGGTATTGGAGGAGGAGCTAGGATTGATGATGGAATATTTACTACTATTATTACTACAGTTACTGCTACAATTATTGGAAAGTTATTGATAAAGATATAAAATATAGGATATTGCGATACAATACATACACATACACATACCCACTAATCAAGGCAAGATACAAGGCACAAGCATAATGATAACGATACGAAGGATAATAATAACAATAACACATTACATACATACAGGCACACAGGCACACCAATCCACAATTACAACCAGAGTACAGTACTTTCAACAAAATGTTTGTTGATTCTCTCTGTCTTAAATCTTTGAACTCTTTCACACCACCTCCCATCGTCTGACACACAGTACAGCGTAAATCCTCAAAGTAGATAAGGACATCTCCAGTCCATAGATTTCGTACAGTGTTTTGATTAACGTATTATGAAAATCAAAGCAGAAGAATTACAAGCTGTAGGAGTTCGTTCCATCACATTTCCCGGAAACGCCTAATCGGACTCATGGGATTTTCAAGGGAGGAGAGAGAAGCTTGGGGGGCTTTTTTTAAAAGACAGAGGTGATGATGCCCCAGGATTGCTCGCACCCGCAGCTACCAATCTCTTTCCAGTAGTCGTTTTGGTATGAGAATAAGACGCTCTTCCCACCTACGGCAGCCATCACACTATCGATGGCGGTTTTTTGTTGGGAAGTACCTGGGCATGCGACTCCGTTACAGTCTCCCGAGGATGGCCACCCACATTCTAGGTTGATACCGGTCTTCCCGGGGCAGAGACTATCAACGATCGAGAGTTGGCTCTGGACGAAGGGGCCCGCGTCGGAGGCGACAGTGTCGGCGTTGAAGTAAGCGTGGATATTGGCACCAACAACATCGACCGCTTCGCAAAGAGTCCCGGTATTCTCTTGCAAGACATTGAGAGGTTCGGTGGTGGTGCATGGGCCGGTGTACCCAGCAGCGCTGAGAGTTCCCTTCCATTGGCCGATGTAGCCCGCGAGTTCGGCACCTGTGGTGTAACCGCTGAAAATGGCCTCGTTTCCAAACACAATCAGCTCGACAATATTCCATTGTGCCCACGAGGCGATGGCTTCAACTTGCTCCGTTGCAGCGCTACATCCAGTGTTGCTGATAAAGACACCCAGGATGATCTTGAGTCCGCTGGCCTGACAAGCACTCCCCACAAACTCGAGGGCGCTGCAGTCAGTGCTATAGATGCGGACGGTCTCAAATCCTGCGGCGGCAATCTTTGCGATGTCGGCGGAGACGGTTGCCTGGTCGAGACACGCGCCCGTCTCCCCATTGTAGGGGGTGTAGGAGATGGCCCATTGGTTTCCCGAGTTCCCGAGTCCTGAGCTCGAGGAAGAGGAAGAGGTGCTGGGACTGCTGCTGCTGGCGGGGGCCGAGCTGGATGTCGGGGCCGGAGCATAGGTCGCGGAAGAGGTCAAGACCGGAGCTGATGACGAGGTCAAGGGGCAGATGTACGTGTAGATATCCTCCGTGACGGTGATCACCGTCTGTGGTTGAGTATAGGTTCCGGGGGGGTAGGTAGTTGGGGTGGGCGTGCCGTACGCGCAGGTCTCGGTGATGGTCACGGTCGTGGCGGGGATGGTGTAGGTCCCTGGGGTCTCGCAGACGGTGGCCCACGTTGGTGTTGGGACGGCGGCGGAAGTGGTTGCTGGCGCTGGCGCGGAGGTGCTGGCGGGCGTCGTCGCTGGGGCTGCGGTGGTTGAAGCTGGAGGCGCCACGGCGGAAGACGAGGAAGGAGGGGCGACGCTTGGGGTGGACGATGGAGGTGGGAAGTAAACTATAGATCATATTAGCATGCTGCCTTGATAACGAGCCCCCCCTCCCCCCCCCCGACAGCTCCGCCAGGTCGCATCGAGCTTACGTTGACCCTCTCCCGTAATCGTTGTATAGATGGTCGTGCAACCGCACAACTCCGTCGAGCTATTCGACGTTCCTGTCGTGACGGCCTTCAGACCTCTCTCCAGATGGAATGCCTCGTGGACGTGATTCCGAGCATGTTGCTTCCCACTGACACCGGTCGCGATCGCCGCCGCGATCAGCAGAGCTCCCGCCTTCATTATGGACGTCGTGATTGCAGCGTGTCGCTTGGCACGGAAGATCGATCAACGGGGTGGGTTACGTGTGAATGTGATAATGTGCGATGTTCGTATCAGGCGTAAATGGTAACGAATGCCCGCTGAATGAGTGAAGCGGTAGTTTGGAGGGAAGGAATGGCACGACGGACGATGAAAAGTATCACGGCATCAACACGGAAGAGAGAGAGAGAGAGAGAGGGAGGGAGAGAGCAGCGCGGGAGTTGGAATGATAAAAGTCAGCGTGGTGCAGGGGGGGGGGACCGACGGTGTATGGGTCGGGTCGGGGTCATCGGGGTCATCAGGGGCAGTGTAGTCGCGGTCGACGAGAGAAGCGAAGAAGCGTGACCTGCTGGGCAGACGAGCAGCCCGATGCAGGACGAACGACAGGTCCATGGGCAGCGCACTAACCCGACGCGGCAAATGAGCGGGCCAGTCGGGACTGGGACGTCGAGGCGCAATTTGCTTGGGTCGAAGGAGGCAAGACAAGTAAAATGAGGATGACCACGCACATCAGCGCTAGATAAAAAAAGGCAAAAGGGGTAAAAACGAGGAAGCGCCACAAGGAATAGCGTCAAAACATCATGAAAACCCGAATATACGTATATGGTTATAAGCTTATTTGTGTGCTTTATATACGTTTGGGATATAGATTTGACGTGTTTTGCGCACCATCTTCCTTCTGATGTAGAGAGCTATTATAAAACCCTTCTCAAGAGGTTGAATTCATCTCATTTCAATTTCTCCTTTTACTTCTAACACGTTTAATCATTCTCGTGTCGGCCCCCTAAGCGCCGCCAATCACACCGCCCGGTCCGGAGGGCTCATTTCCCCAAGCAGGGCCGTGTGCGTTACGCCCCAGCACGCCGTATTGATTCCTTCCTCCGCGCGTTTCTCTTTGGGGCTCGCTCTGAAGGTATAGGGTATAGAGAGGTCATAGGGACGAGGTTGGCCCATCTCGGGCCCTTCCCACGCCCAACCAACATAACATCCAACATCCAACATCCAACACCGGCCGCCCACCGCCGGGTGCCCGGAGCAACCTCCGCCGCCCGTGACATGCGCGTCATCCCACCCCCTGGAGACTCAAGTGCTAACAAGTAACTGCTTACGTACACACGCTGCACGCCAAGACGCCGTTGCGAGCCAAGGCACGGCCGGGCGCCCCTTGCAGGGCCCTGCCTGCCAAGCCCCCCGGACCTGCACTTGCCTCTTTGTGCATGATCGCCAAGCCGTCCTCCTCCGGCCCGTGAGGGGATGGCTCCTGGACTGTCCCGATGCGGTCTAGCCCTCCCCACGGAGATTACGCGGGTGGTGCGCGGGGGTGCGCGCATGGGGGTGCGCCTGACGGGGAAGGGTCGGCGAGATGTGGGTGGCACCCGGACGGCGTATAAAGAGACAGCGCCCATGTGGAGAAATCGAGTCATGCATGATGTTATGTTATTCGGCACCCCCTCTCGTCCCATCAACGCAGTAGATTATTTTAGACAGGCCGTACAGACGGCAGACAAGTGACACCTTTCTATGCAAGTACACACACTATGCTCCCCGTGAACTCCCGTGATCCATCTCGTCTTGTGTGAAGCGACCCGCCCAGTGCATGCAGCCCGAGAATCCCATCCATGTACACCGTGTTAAAGATCCGAGTACTCCTCATACCCATGGTGCTGCACCGGCCACGTGCCCGTCATGGTAGAACCCTCTTTGCTGCTGTATCCGCTGGGGAAGCCATCGTGGGGCCGCGCTCTCCGCTCCTTCTCAAACTCCGCCCATCGCTTCATGGTGATCTTGGAGCTGTCAAACTCCCCCTCGTACTCGATCCCGGCTTTCTTGGTCTTCTCGCCCGCCGTCTTCCGGGTGTCTCCCCACGAGAAGTCGTCAAATTTCCAGAAAGCGTAGGTGGGAAGCACAAAATTCCAGATGGGCAGGGACAGGAGGTAAATCAGCATCCAGACAACGTACGACCAGCGGTGCGCGGTCAGCACAATCAGGACGGCGGGGAGACCGAGGATCAAGCCCAAGAGGACCAGCGGGATGATTTGAGGGGGCGAGTGGACGATGGAAATAATAACTGGCTCGGTTAGCAAGGGTCGCAGAGAATGAGGGGCGAAGCAACTTACCAACATAAAAGGTGAACGCAAGGGCAGCAGGCAGGACCAAGGTCCCGATCAATTCAATGGTGACAACAAACTGCATACTAAAGCAGAAGGTGCCGCACAGATCTCGGACCAAGGCAAGTTCCATGAGGTTGTGAACGGTACTGTTGATCCATCGGCGTCTTTGGGATAAGAGGACAGCGAATGTGTCGGGGACCGTGGTTTTGCATACGGCTTGAGGAACGAAGACCTGTTTACGCTTGGGGAAGGTTCGTAACATCAGGGTTGAGAGGTATCGATCCTCTCCCAGGAGAAGCAAGTTCTTCTTATGCAAAGTGTCGACAACATTCTCAGAGTAATGTTCCACAACATCAGGATTGGCAAGGATAGGCACCCAGTAGTTCTGGCCCCCCTTTGGCGCTTTGATGCGGTACATGCAGAAACATCCCGGGAGACAAGTGACACCACCGAATACTGACTCGAATGATTTGGAAAGGTGATGCGAGATGAAATACTCGAAAACTTGAATGGCAGTGATGAAACTCTGTCTCTTGTTGGCGATCTTCGTCTCGCCACAGAGGCCCATAATCTCCGGATCTTTTACCATAGCTGAGACCATGTGGGTAATGCTGTCCGGGAAGACCTTGGTGTCGGCGTCAACCATGAGGACTACTTCGAAATAGTCGGGGGGGATGCCAGTGATCTTCCATAGACCATTAAAGATCTCGAATTCCAGTTCTGTCATGCGTTCATCGAACATGACCTTTTGTAAGAAAGACATCAAGATGATCTGACTGTCACGCTTGCCTCTATTTCCCGGTTTGCTCTTGCCAGCCTCGTCCTCGGTGCCACATTTGACAACAACCATCATTGGAACACGTTGCTGGCGTTCGGCGGGGATTGCAGAATGCTTGCCATAGTCGTAGAATCCAGAATAGATCTTGGCCATATTGTGTCTCTTAGATCCACTGGAAACAGCGACATAGGAGAATGCTTCCACGAGGGGCGGCAGGATAGTGTGGTCCTTCATCATGCTGAGGATGATTTCAGGGGTTGTCATTGATTCGCCTTTCCCTTTAATCAAACCATCACAGATGACCAAGATAGTCTTATGACTGTTGGGGTAATCTGTCATGGCAACAGAGTCGAGCGTAGTCCTAATACCAAGTTCGCCTTCAGAATAGGCTGTAACAAGACATATGGCATGAGCAAGAGGATATCCAAATGGTTGATAATCAGCAGGTGGTTGCGGTACCACCGCTTCATGGATGAAACCCGCAGGCCCAGGTCCATCGTAATCGCTAGCTGCGACACTGAGCCTATGGGAATCTGCCCGAAGAAAGCTATTTCGGCTGGTGTTTTGTTGTTTAAATAAGGGATTGGGAGGTACTAGTTGAGATGTTGATTGCTGGCTAGTCATAGTAGTTGGTTGAGGGCGGCCCACTCGAGAGGATCGATCTCCAACGACATAAGGGCTGGTGAATCGGGATGTCGTGGGTAGGAATGTGCTTTGTCTCTTGCTCATTCGATCGGATCCAGCAACAGTGCTTCCAATATCACCAGGGAGCCGCGGGGGAGCGCGGTAAATGTCGTCTGACCAATCCTCAATCTGACGATTTCGTTTCTTGCTGTCCGAAGACTGTGATGTCTTGGTAGGAGCGAACTTCCGGCAAAGGAACCATTGGAATAGAAGTGCCAGGACAAATTTCGAGACAACAATAGACAAAATGAATACCAAAGACACGTAGAGCACAACTTTCGAGGCTATACAACCAATCGTTTCAGTGTCAACGGTTCCGACTTTGATGATCTGCTCAAAGCATTGAGCTATCCTCTTATCTTCCGAAGTTTGGAAAGCGTGAGTAACATCTCGGCCATGGACAGCAGCGTTTGCAGCAGTGGTGCGGTCACTGAGCTCGGCAAACCTTGCCGGAACTGTGACTTGAGTGCCATTGAACCAGTTCAAGAGGTCAAGATCCAAAACATTTCCAGAATATACCATCAGATTCCTCGAGACGTTTTTGATGTCGTTCCAAGTGTAGTATACGTCACCGGCACTTTTAAGGCCGTAAAAAGCATCGCGAGCAGCCCCTATCGTATGGCATTGATATCCCAAATAATCCCCAACGCTTTTATTTACCGCGCTTGAGCCATCTTGATTGAAAGTCTGGCAGGGGAAGTACCATGCGAGATCACCATCCGAGTTTGTTGGAACATCAGATCCAGGGGATAAGCTGATAAGACCCTTGCATTTTCCATTGACGTTCTGGAATAGGAAGCTTCCGTCTTGACCGGCGTGTTTTTCAGGCAGGTCGTATAAGACGTTCGCACCATCAGTAATTCCTTTTGCGGCCGGATGTTTGGATGTTGATAGATCGTAAGCACTTCCGTGGAAGATCATATAACCGCCCGTGACATCGTTGACTCGCAGTCTTAGCCCGGGGGTCCCACAAACTGTGGCAGTAAACCCAAAGGTTAAGAAACCAACCAAGGTCATTATTATCAGAATAATACTGATAAGGCCCATTTTCTCTCTCCACGCCCTCTGTTGGGCCTTTGCAGGCTTTCCAAAGCACTTCAAAACAAAATCCGGACACCAGAACGTCACAATTGCGCAGTACACATTCCAAAGGCTCGGGGGCCTGACTGCATCCAATGCCTTTTGTCTTTCTTTCTCTTCTTTTGTTATCTTACGTGTCTTCTCCCTAAGTAACTTTTGACGAGGTCGCGTTGAGAGTTCGGTTTTCTCTGTTGACGATATATCTCCAGGTCCTGCACCGCGTCCTCGACGAGATTTCCGCACACGTGGTGATACATCCGACTCGGCCTCTTGAGAGCTGCGAAGCCCCGACGTTTCCGTCGTCGTAGCGTCCGCTTCCATATCTTCGATTATTGGATCATTCCCTGTGGACGAAGGCAAGACGTTCATCTTTGCTGCATGCTGCCGATAGTAGTAGTTAGGATGATCTTTATCGATCCTATTCCTCTCAGGTCGAATAAGACTTCGTTTTCGATGAACTTCTTGAGTTGTTTCCGCCCCATGTCCCGGGGTTAGTGAATCATGGGATGTAGGAGAGAGAGGTGTTGTAGTCTCCGCATACGAAGACTTGGAAGTGGAATGGGCTCGTCCATGCCTGGTGGGTGATACGGGCGTTGTAGCCACCGAGAAGTAAGCCGCTTCCTCATCACGAGGGCGAGCACGTCGTGAAGAGGAATCGCGATGAGCCTTTCTGTGGGGGGATTGAGGGCCTTCTGGCTTCAGAGGAAGAGACATAGCTCTACGAGAATAGCTGATTAGCAGGTGTTCCAAATATTGCTCGGACGAAGTCGTTACTTCAACTCTGTCATTGTTCTAGGGAAATGCGTGTATATGGGAGATTTCTCTGCCCTTGTCTACACTTTCCGATGCTGCCAGGCGGTTGTTGACTTCCTGCAGCACGGAACAGACGAAAGCGTGTATATTGAATTGTTATGCCAGACGTACGTTTTAGGTTGGCAGATGAGGCCCAAAGGGAGACAATGTTTGTTTGTGTGCCGCTATAGTATCCCTGTATCTCTGCGGGGGGGTCCTTGGCTGACCACACCTTCCAAGGCCAGGTCCCTTAGCAAGTCGTCGATATTGACAACGGTAGCGATATCTATCGGTCGATTCGGGGATAGACCGGACGTATAGGATCGGAGATGCTGGTAGACAAAGTCGAAAAAGCTGGCCAGTTGGCCTCCCAGCAGGAGTTGGAGATGCTGTTGACGTTGCAGGACGAAGGAAGCGACTGATTGGAAAGACGACAGCAAAGAATGGTGAGTGACTAATAAAAAGAGCTCTAACGAAAGGAATGGGACAGGACGCCAGCCGCTGGCAGAAGGAGCACCTCAAGGCTCGAGGTGTTGAGGGTGAGAGGAACGCGAGCAGCAAAGCTGTCGATGCATGAAGTTGACCCCTAGAGAGTGTCGGGTATGTTTGTTGGGCCACCGTAGCTCCGGGGGAGAGCGGCCAAAGCAGTATTGCAGGGGGGTGACCCGACAGCTAAAAATAAAAAACAGTGCAGTTGGCGTGGAAACCTAGCGACACGACCGTCTCCGTCAACGATTGATCTCCGTTCCTCGTACGAAGAGACGTGACGGAGAGAGAGAGAGTATGGAGCAGACGGGCAGATGCGCAAGCCGTCTCCCGTCACGAGCAACTCGCCCTCCATGACCTCCTCTGACGAGAAGCTTTCGAGGCGGGCACGGGCAATACGGGGCCCGAAGCTCGAGGCGAAGATGGGCAATACGAGGGCTTTGGCTGTGACCGTCTTAGCTTCAGCGGATTTAGCATTGGAGGCATTCTCTAATCTTGATGTCCTCCTAGCGATGCACCTTGGGCGCTCCTCCACTGCCCACTGAATGAAGACTCGATTTGAGGATCTCGTATGACACCTACCTAGCGAGACAGCGGACAAGCCGTGATGAGAACACAGCCTCACTTGTCCGGGAAGAGGAAGCTAGCAAGCGTAAAATGCATTTCCGTGTATAACATATACAATGTCAAATAGCCATCCCGTTCTCCATGATGTTCAACTCACTCTCAAGGTCCTGTTCGTAGAAGTGGGTCGGCTCAACTCCAATGCATATAAAATCCCGTCTTACTAGAGAATATAGCGCATCGATGGCCGTAGAAATAGCGTCAAATGTTTACCACAGGAGGAAGACTCACTGATGCTATTGGTAAGACGGAGCGGCGTATTAATAATGAGAGCGTCGGGCCAAGCAGCTGAGGACTAGGTACCTAACCTCTACTTTGCTTCTCGTGGAAGCATGGCTTGATATCGCTGCAATTATCCTTCCTTCCGTCGCTCGTGCCTTTTTCTAGACCTCTCATTTCCTACGGAACGACAGCTTTCCATCTTGGTAGCCACCAGAGACGAGGCAGATCCCCTCGAGGCCGGGAGTAACGATTGCACCGGCATACGTGGAACCTGATCACCCATTTTCTGAAGCCATCGTGACTTGGATAGCACGACCGGCAATCGTTTCCGGCGGGTCTTCTTGTGCGCCCGACTGCAGCTCTGGCTGCTGCATACTCTTGGGCTGGTGCATCCGTACTTCGACAAGGCGGCCATCTGCTCTCCATCGGTGCGGGTGACGGCAGACAGATTGTGCATCCACCACGATCTTGCAGGGTTGAGCACCACGAACTGACGTGCTTTGCTTCATTTTGCACTGCATTCTTGCATTCCAACATTCCTCCCAGCCAAAGCTACACCCCCCGCCCCCCAACTGAGCCCGCCCATCCATCTTCGTATCCGCTGCCTACGATACATCACATCCATCCACCAGACCGTACGAATTACCCGCCGTGCGTGGGGCCCCTTTTCTGGCGTTGTCTTATATAAGGCTGTCATAAAATAATCCCCCCCCGGCCACAGGTGCATTGCAGTCACTGCGGTGCGCCATCGTCACTGTTGGCCCAGGGTCCTCGTCCTCGCAGGGGTGTGGATCGCTAACATTTCTTCTACTCCAAGCCAAGAGTGAAACCCCCGGTGTGGTTCATTGTGCTCACTAACTCACTCAACCCAACCAATCCTGCGTTCACCATTGATCGGCACAATCCTTAAAACGTCCGCTGCAGGTCCTGGTGGTGGTCCAACAAACATCTGAGCTCCCCTTCGACGATTTCTAGTCTGGCTGGGGTGGTAACTCTTGTATTCCAGGTGCGTTATCCTTTGACTACATGGAAAGCAAACAAGTTGCACGTCTCCGAGGCTCTTGCTCAAGGCTAGCTGCGCAAATGCTAATACATATCTCGCACCGCGCAGATACTTCAAACTCTAGTTTTACCCCATCACCAACCGGTGCTTCCTTGCTTGCCGGCTACCTACCCCGCCGCGTGACTTTCGTCTCTCCTTACACCACAGATACGGCTTGTCAGTATACGTAATACGTAATAGCTCTTGAGGCGTGAATAGAGACCAGGAAGTGGGAAGGCAACCTGGACACAGCGATCTACTGCATCAGCTTTCAAGAAGGGTCAATAATGGCAGCTATTCAAACTTCTCCTCCGCCCGAAGTAGTTGCTAGGGAACCAGTAGCCGGAGCTGAAATTCTATCCCACCACTATTCGGAAGGAGAATATAAGGAGGATGTCTCGAGAAAACCTTTGACGATCCCTATACCTTCGACTGGACGAATACAAGCCACGCAACTGTCTCCTGTGCAGGTCAATGTTCATCCGGAGAACTGGCCCCCACAAGCTTCAAGTGCAAGAATCGAAGCGATAGTGCCCCATTCACGAGAAACATCTGTGGATTCGGGAAGCTTTGAGAATGAACAGTATGTTCTCTCAGATCCAAAAGGACCCGCAACAGACGACGTCCCTTACCGACCGAGTTATAATACACGTAGCGTTGAGCAACTACAACAACCACAGGCAGCCGTACTAGCATCTGCCGACAGCTCCAGCTCGAGTGGAATCGAGGGCGATTCAGCAGAGCAGCCAGTCCCTCAACTTCAATATCATCACCAGCGGAAACGTGGATCTAGTCCTGGACCATTAAGTCAGTCACTGAACGACCAGACTAACAACGCCGCGAGTATAAATCGACATCTGACCCCTTCATTACAGTACAACAGGCGTACGCCTATACCACGACCTGCGTCGGCATATTCTGAAGTCGGCGCGAGAACTCGGTCGCCTGGGCTTCCTATGTCCGGCTCTCCCGGTTGGGGTACCCGGGCTCCATCAGCACATTCTGGATTATCTCAGAATAGTCGACCCGGCTCGTATATCGATTTAACGGATGTATCGTATCCTCAACCTCTTCCAGCCGTATTTTCTCTGGACAATTCTCGATTAAGGTCAGTCGTAGGGACAAATGCTTCACTTCTCAGTACTCAAAAGACTTTGGAGATGTATCGACAGAATGCCAAGAAAACACAAGATGCCGAAGTACTGTACGGATTTGCCGACTTGTTGATACAAGCTGCTCATAAGGCCAGAATTGACCAAGAGGCGGCATCCACGAGAACAAGCCCAAATCCGGAGCGTGATTTAGAGAGCCCCTATATTGAAAATTCAGGAACTTCTGCGCAAGACTATCTCCGGGAAGCCCGACATATTCTTCAAAAGCTTTCGGACCGAGGCATCCAATATGCGCAATATATCCTGGCAGATGGTTACGCATCTGGGCTCTTCAACAAAGGCAAGGAAGATTACGGGACTGCATTCCCGATTTTTGTTTCCGCCAGTAAACACGGTCATGCTGAGTCTGGATATCGAGCCGCCATATGTTATGAATACGGATGGGGTTGTCGGAAAGATGCTGCCAAAGCTGTCCAATTCTATAGGCAAGCTGCTTCAAAAAACCATCCTGGCGCTGCAACCCGTCTTGGTCGAGCTTGTCTAGTTGGCGATCTCGGCTTGAGTAAGTATAGGGAAGGCCTGACATGGCTCAAGCGAGCAACAGAATCTGCAGATAGACAGTATAATATGGCCCCATTTTTTCTTGGTGAATTGTACGAGAATGGATATGGAGACGATGTATTCAAAGACGAAACCTATGCAGCGCAGCTCTTCACCCAGTCTGCGGATCTAGGGTACAGCGAAGCCGCTTACCGCATGGGAGATGCTTATGAATATGGAAAGTTGACATGTCCTCGCGATCCAGCGCTGAGCGTGCATTTCTACACCGAAGCGGCACAACGGAATCACCCTGCAGCAATGATGGCCTTGTGTGCGTGGTACATGGTCGGCGCAGAGCCTATTCTGGAGAAGGATGAAAATGAGGCATACGAGTGGGCTCGTAAAGCAGCTGAGAGTGGTAAGCTCATATCGATACCTTCAGTTTTGCTCAGAACTAACCGACAACAGGTCTCACAAAAGCAGAATATGCTGTGGGGTATTTTACCGAGATGGGTATTGGATGTCGGCGTGATCCTCTAGAAGCAAATGTCTGGTACGTGAAGGCCGCGGACGCGGGAGACGAACGCGCAAAACACAGACTGGCTGCGATTCGAGCCGCAGCAAGTGGAGGTAGGCCAATGGAAGTGGCGGTACCAAGGACCGGTACCGAAACCAAGAGTCCGAGGGACTGCGTAATTATGTAGCGAGGAGATACCCCTAAAATACGAGTAAGATGTTTGAAATTTCAGATGCATAAGGAACGAAAAATAGGGTGATGAAATCTTCTCGGTATTACATACTTACCACGCAAGAGGCAATACCGTACTTCATGGGTTCTAGTACCGGGTACAGAGTACCACTCTTGATTAATAGTACTGTACTCGTTGTAAATGTGTTGTCTTGAAGAACTACGGACGAACTACTGCTACGGTATATATACCCTCATAATCCATTGCCCCGACGATTAGCCGAATATGGCATCACATGACCCATAAACGAGTACCAACAAATCTTTTGCTATCTATATTTTACACATATAAGAAGGAGCGAGCTATACGCCCAGGGGTTGTCGTTGTGGTTTGTTGGTCACGTGAGTGTCGAGCTTTTCTCTGTTCTCCCATCCAATACATGCATGTTTGTTGCGTCTTAGCATCGGAGGCTTTTTTTTTTTCTGCATTTCTGCATTTCTGCATTTTTATCTGGAAGAAGAATGGTTTCTTTGTTCATGTTCATCATGATCATCATTACTAGACCAAACCATTATTTAAACCGAGGGGTATGTGTATGGAGTTGATAGAATGGAAAGGGGGGGGAAGATTTAGGGGCTCGACACAGTACACGGTACTAGAAGGAAGGGTTTGTTTATGTTGGATAGATAGACAGACAGTCTCTTAATAATGAAAAATAAGTAGTAATTCATCAGTTATAGCCAACCAACTCCTCTCACTCACTTATATATATATATATATATAGATATGCGTGTGTCGGTTGACTTGTTGTGAGGCAAAAAGACGCACATAGGGGTTGGTCCATGAAATAATTTCTTTTTATTTGTTAGGAACCCCCTACAAGAATGAATAGTGTGCTCCTGAGTCAGGAATGGGTAGTTAGTCAACGTTAATGCAAATGCTATGCTACCAGCGCTCATAAGGCATTCCTCCTTTGTCTGGAAATAGCTATCATTCATCATCCTAATCAGAAGAAACAACGCCGCCCTACGCTCTGCGCCAATGCAATAATGCTAAGCATATGAGACCACCCAGTGCCCTCTGGACGCCGTATGTACAGACAAAGCGAGATGAAAACGATAGGGATATCGTGCAAAAGCCAACTTAACTTTCTATGCCAACCAAAGAGGATAGAAGAATTCAAAAGCTTGGGAGTAAGTAGGGCCTGACCTAGTCGACTACTCAACTGCTAGTCTACCGATGCTCACTCGATATCGTGAAGAATTGCTTCGGGAGTCTTGGGGTCGAACCATGCAACTTTTCTACCATCCCCATTTCGTGCCCCAATAGTTGTCCAAACGTGCTTGTATGGAACCTTGACGTTCACTAGCTCTCTGTGTCCAATCCACTTCAAACGAACTTTGGGATCTAAGTTGCTATTACCAAGACCTCCATTCGCAACCCATTCTTTGACGACTGCTTTAATGAACTCGACTTTTCTTCGGAAGTCATTAGCTTGCGGGATTCCTTGGATCATTGGGTCGATCTCAGGACGCTTTCTAGTCGTTCTCGCTGGGCGTGTCGGTTTGGCCATAAAATTCAAGAGCGTTTGGAGAGGATATGAAAGTCTTTGACGGTCATCTAGTGCAGCAGCGGAAATAGTACCATTTTGACTAAGTTCTCTTGCTGCTTCAAGGGGGAGGTGGTAAAAATCACACCAGGTTCCATCGGCCGAGATAAGAACCTTTGTATGATCCGGAAAATTGAACTTAAGAAGAGTTAGCCAAGGGGCAATGAATGAAAGATTAGACCAAGATACCTGAAAGTGGCCATCACTGAAGCCCCAACATCCGACATCACCAAAACGTTGATAGAAAGTTACAATATTTCCAGCAGCCACAGAATCAGACCTAGCCACGGCTTCGTCATGGGGATAGTCTTGATCACGGCCGAAGGTGAACATATAGTTGGCAAACTTTCTCCACAGGATTATGTTTTCCCTCTTTCGAGAGCCCCATTCATCGTCTCCTATAGCCATACAGCCACCTTCACCATCTTTCCTAGCAACTAACTTAAATTTTTGGGGGCTGACTTTGCCACGCCAAATACCCTGCTCTCCTTTGTTCTCGTAGAATTCGATGCTGGGTCCTGAAATAGGCACAACTTGGTGACGATCGATATATGCTTCGTTGGTCCGATTTTGTAAATGTCTCTCAGCATCCCGAACTATGAGACATGATGGCCGAGTATATCCATCACTCGGATCTGTTTCAATCGCAGGAGCTTGTTTGAAAACACATCCAATACTTCCATTAGACAGGATATAACCAGCACCAAACCTATTAGTATAGTCAACCCATTTTACCACGATAATGGTGCTAATTGGAGAGGTTCCCGACTCTACTGCCGTAGACCTGCTATTCAGTGCTCGTTCCAATTCGGTCTGAAGACGTCGAAGGCCATCAAGAATGCTATCGGGCTTTGTCCCTGATAGATATTCCAGTTTCTCCTCAGGACTAAATATGGAAAGAGGTTTGTCAAAAGACATTGGCTTTTCTTCTTGAGACTTCCGCTCAACTTCGGCTTTTTGAAGCTGCTCTGCAAGGTCTGCTGCAAGTCGTTCTTCAACATTCCCTGCTATCTCAGATATACGTCTTTCGGCCTTTCTACGACTTGGTATTGAAAGCATGCCTCTAGATTTGGACTCAACCCGCTTCGGTTGTTCTTCTCCTTTGGCTTCTGTCACAGGCCGACGTGATTTAATAGTGCCTCTGGATGACGTTGGCGGTGGTGCTCTAGTACGTTGCTGGGCTGCAAAGCTTTGGACAGGGGCTCTGGTTGTAGAAGCCCTTGTCTGGTCATTCATCCGTGAAGACGAGACAGGCTCGAGAATTTTGTTGCCGGCAACTGAAGATAGCTTCGAATTCTCATCAACTTCCATCACTTCGTTGACTTGTTCTTTCAGCCATTCCGCAAAAGGTCGATAGACTACATCTTCCGGGAGAGGTACCGCGGGTGTAAGTCCTACTTTCTCTTCTGCTGCAACTTCCTTGTAGGTACTGCCACGATGTTTTTTAGCAATATCCCAAGGTCCGACCTCACATTTAATGCATAGTTTCTTGAGATTCCGCATGTAGATGTTGGATCTCCCAGCTCTCATGCCAAGTGAAAGGAATTGACTTGGGTTGGGTTGGTTATCACGGAGATCTGGTGTCATTTCTTCTGATTGTGGCATCCAACCACAAGTGAAGAATGGATGTTGTACAATTGTATCCGGGTCTGGTCTATCTTTAGGGTCTTGAAGTAGTCCCGAGACCAAGTCCTTCGTTTCCTCAGATATAAAATTCTCTGATGTGTTTAATTTTGGCCAGTCGTAGTCTCTCTCTCTGGCACGACGATATATTTCGTCTTGCGTAGTCGACTGAAAGGGGGGCTTTCCTGTGAGCATGGCAAAACTGTATTATTTAGCAAAACATTCCCATGTAATTGTTACAACCGAGCTTACATGATAATTCCCAAGCTCCAAATATCAACAGCGTGATCGTGACCACCTTTCCCCTTCTCCAAGATTTCGGGAGCGATATAATTAGGAGTACCACAGAGTGTTGTTCTTCGACAAGCACTAATATCTTTATCCGACATAAACAGAGCTGCGAGACCAAAGTCGCCAATTTTGACGTTCATATCATTGTCCAGAAATATATTGCCCATCTTCAGATCTCGATGGATGATGCCTCTGGCATGCATATATTTGATGGCACCTGCCATTTGGACAGTCCAGAATCGCACTTCTGGTTCAGTAACATACTTTCTCTGCTTAACCATATCCATCAGAGACCCGTTGGGGCAGAGTTCAAGCACGATATAAGTGCATTTTTCGTAAGAGAATGCTCGGTGGAACTGAACAATGTTGGGATGGTGCATCTTGGAGTGGATCTGAAGCTCTGTCTGAAACTATACAATATATTAGCTTGGCAATCATAGAATCTAGAGAGAGCTCTTACTTTCTGTTCCATTTTCTTCTGTGGCATTTGGCTCTTAACAATTTTCAGAGCGTAAATTTGCTTTGTACCGGAAAGCCGACCCTCATAACAAATTGCAAATCCTCCCTTTCCCAAGCATCCACCAGTCTTGTAAATTGCTCCATTCTTGCGATCAGAGCTTGGTGGCTCGTGAACTTCTGCTGGTGGGGCAGGAGGATGGTCTTTTTCTTTTCCCATCAATTTTGGAGGTTGAGTTTTGGGTTTTGCAGCAGGTTGCTTTGCTCGCATATGGGCATTGACATCCCTGGGCGATAAGGCTTCCATGTCTATGCCTTCAGGAAATATAGACTCCCAAGCGAGCAATGATTTTGTGGCCCAAAAGTAGATCTCTGTGTACTTGTCGTAGTTCAGGTCGTTAAGCTTGTTATTGCTCTGGAAGAATTGAAATTGAATGTTTGCTCCTGATAGACCCTCTATGCGTTCGGCTTCTTGGGTATTATGAGAGCAGTAAACCTGTATGGCACGATTATTAGTAAAGAAATATAAATGGTGACTTTGTCCACGCAGCAATGTTCGATGGCAGTCTTGTGGGATAGCCAGAGCCTGGCAAAGAATCTCGGCAAAAATGAGTACACAGTCATGAGGCACTTTAAGTTCCCGGCGGAGGGCTCTGGCATAGAATATTTCGAGTGACCAGGAGCTAAGTTCCGGCGCAGGAATGATATTGCTGGATAGTGGTTTGCCTTCTCTCCTTTGTAACTCATTGAAGACAATTCTTGGAACAAGAATACGTTTGGAAATCCAATCTGTAGGTGTTTCATAATAAAGAGTATCTGCCATGCTGGTAACGATGAAATAATAAAGCTTACAGTTCTCTTCCAGAACAACAAATCGTGGTGTTGTTGACGAGCTCGACTACAGGTAGTCGCTAGGTTGGTGAATCACGATACACAACATGGACATCGAATGACAAATGGCGAAGTGGACAAAGTTGTTGAAAGGCGTCGTCGTAAATGTTTTCAGTCGAAGCAAAAGGCAGACTTTCATGATCTTCTTTTCGTTTACTTCTAGTTTGTTGATATGCTGGCACAGCAACCATAAGGGCCCGCGATCTCGCTTAGCGGAAAGGTTATCAAGAGCTGCAGGAATTGGCTTCACGAAAGCTTTTCGAATGCCGTTGTAATGAATCTTTGATGGGCAATCAAGTAAGGATTAGAAGATGATGGGATTGAACAAAATTTCAGTTTAATGGCGTTCATGGCCTTACCGAGGATTTAGGAAAGACGTGCTCCGACGGTAATGGTCAACGAGGGTATCAATTACCCTCGCGTCGACAGAATGGTTCCTCTTCCTCTCTTCAAGTTTGCGGCTCTGTTCGTCCGACAAATATCAAAATATGGTGCCGTAAGTAGGGTTAGAAACTACTCTTAATCTAAAGCTAAGCCCTACAGAATTGGATCAAACTGCAAGCACACGACCATCCGAAATTCCGTGGGTATGCCGCCAGATACGGCCAAACCATGCATCAAATAAACATGAGGATGGCAGTCACATTGTTACGAGATCGGGCAGCTGAACGGCGGGCCAAAGAAATAGCTGAAACACCTACGGTCAAAACAGAAGAGCAAATGAAGGCAGACGAAGCAGCCAAGGAGAAACATGCTGCAAAAGAGAAGGCAGCTCAACAAGAAGCCTCGAAAAGTATTTGGAAGCGAAAATTCAGGCCTTTACCAGAGCATAAAGCTGTGGACCTGTTTGCCGATGTCATTGGAGATGCATTCATCCTGGTTGTTGCGGCATCTTTGATCTTGTACGAGTATCTTAGAGCTAAGGGGAAACCGGACTCGAATGCTGAGAAGATAGCGGAGCTCAATGAACGTCTAGCCGAATTGGATAAGAAAGAGAAGGAATTGGAAGAAGCGGAGAAGAAGCAAGAAAGCCGTGTCCAGACACTTGAGCAAGCCTTGGAAGAAATGAAGAAGCAAAGTGTTAAGAAGAGGATATTGTCATTGTCTTAATCCTAAGCTTGGTGCTATTGGCCATTCGGTCGAGTCTGATTAGACTCCGGTGGGAAATCTTTGGGTCGGAGTTCGCTATCCTGTTTTTCGAGGATAAGATACCTTCTGTGCACAGATATGCACTCTGTATGATGTTGAACGAGTTATGAGAGGTAGTTGAGGCCATTCAGAAGGTGAAGTTTCTCTTTTGGACCACCGTGATCCAATCCTCTCCCATATTTTAATAGTTCCAGGACTGGGGCAGAATGGGACTCTCCTCTACGAAATGTATATTCCACTCCATGAAGTACGCTGGATAAAATCTCAAAATTCAAGTGTATAGAGACTGCTTTTCTGACCCATGATGTTCTGATATTCTGGCGGCATAAATTTCTTGTGATTGTGAAAATATATGTTCGTCCTCGTCCTTTTGACTGATAATTTAGGACGCCGGACTCCGTCTTAACGAGAAGCCCACTATGTTTCCCCAGCTTCACGATTTGAAGTGCAAGCAAAACTATCCTCATGAACGGAACACTTAACCTTAACTTCAATTACTCGAGACTGAATCGAGACGTCTCGAGAATCCACATACATACCTTGCAAACGTAATCAAGTGGCGTCAACAGTCAAGATAGTCTGCTCTTGATTATCTGGGGACCAATGTTTTGTTCATCTCTACGCAAACGCCCAGAATGGGCTTCCCTCCCTGCTACTCTCCTCTCCAGTTCCAATCCAAGATGGCAAGGTACTGAAAGTAGATGATAAATTTCTTTGTCAAACACTTGCTAATAGTTTTAGAGCAATCACTGGAGACCCACGATTTAGCAATCCCGATCCCAACTCTCCAGCAAGAGAAGGGCCTGTTTCATGTTCTGTTACTTTCATCAGAAGATATTCAGCCTTCTGGCGATTCGATGCCTCGCATCGAGAGGTTATACCATCAATTTGGTGGCTGCCATGTTGGGATCGTTTTCCTCCTCGAACAAACTTCCAAGGGAACAGTGTCCCTCATGAATCTTCAGATTAGGTGCACCAAATACGGCTCTCTTCCAAGACTCATACTGATTCCAAACAGTGTCCTATCAGCCTTTGACATGCCCATCATACCATTATCGTCCATCTCCTCACTCCCAGCAATCCTCTTTGCCTTTCAACGACAGCTAGTCGCCACCGCATCAGCTACAGCACCGCCATCAATTCCAGCCATCAGATCTCTGTTACCTTTCTGCTCCGTCAATGGACCGCTCCCGCAACATGCCAGTAATGTATTGAGTGATATTTGCAATAGTATTCCAGAGCTGGCCCATGCTGCGACTACGAAGGATGGCCAGGATGCACTGAGGAAATGGGTTACGGAACCTACACCAGGAGTTACGGATGATATTATTGAATTTTGGGTTCAAGAGTATGTTGTGGAGTAATAGGGTCGAATGAATCGCTCTGGACGTGTGAACCTTTTTGTGGGAAGGAAAATTGCCGGATATTTGGCTTCTGCTTCGATGTTTGCTTCCGCAGTTCGAGAAACCAGCACTGAATTCCTCATACTTGACTTCCAAACATAGTGACACTACATATAGTTGAACTTGGGGGCCTAGACTTCAAGCTCCGAGGACAGATGAATGAGCCCACAATACGCCCGGAAATCGAGAGGAACATAATATGAAAGCATGCCCACGATCTCCGGTACAAATACAGCCCATGATCACGCAATAAAACAAGCTACTCGTAATGAGGGTAAATAAAAACGCATCACACCACCCTGCTATCCAAAAGTCAAGGCTCTGATGTCGAGTGACCTGAAACTGACGTACAAGTGCCTGAAAAGGCCGAAACGGTCTCCTCATCAGCCTGGGCCATGTCAATTATTATGAACTCAATCTAAACCCAACCAGGAGTCAGGGTAATAGCAAAGACCAAAAAGTTACTGGTATGGCTGTTGGCCTTTATCCAACCCACCAACCAATCTCTTTGGTTGACCCCTGGAAAATGACATCATCGTTTGCTCATCTGTCAGGGACCGTGCCTAGCTCCTTCTCCCTCTTCTCCCTCCTCACACGACAGCTACAAAACCAACCGACCTCCCACCTTGGATTCCTCAATTCACTCTACTCAAAGATAGAAACACAAGACCCAAATCTGAATCCAACTTCCCTCCTCTTAACAGCAACCACACCCTATTTCACCCCACAACCACCACAATCATGACACGCGGAGAAGCTCAACAAACCAAAGTCCACTACAAGGGCACAGATGAAGATTTCATCGTCTACGTCGACAGTGTGGATGACCTGAAGAAGTGGAAGGAAGACAGCAGCACACCTCTTGCCCAGGTCGTCAGTGCTTTCAAGATCTTCATCACCCACAAGTGAGTTATTGACGCCTCCCCGCTTTTACCCCTCGCTTGGTCAGGCTGCGCATCATACGACCGCAAAGATGTCGAGACTTCAGTTGTTGCGAGGCTTCAATCTATCTGAGGCGGAGCAGATGTTTAAGGATTAAATGGCTAATCACCTAGGGTAGGCACGGAGCTCAAGGTGCGCTGGACACTGCCTCAGATGCAACACTCGAGAACGAGTTCGAGACTTCCAACGAGGAGGATGTCATCAAGGTCATTCTCCAAAGAGGAACAATTCAAGAAGTCGAGGTTGGTATTCTCCATCTTCGATCCACTCCTCATCATACTAACGCTCCTCCCACAGGGTGCCGAGAGACAAGGCTCCAAGAACGACAGCATGGGCTCTCGTGCTGCGCACTAGACTCTTTCCTTTACGGTCTTGTAACGTTGGTGGAGTGCTCGGGCTGGATATTGGGATGGAATTACATGGCATGATTGGCATAGTGGCATGGGAATCTCATGGCTTGAGAGAATATCACGAATTGATGACATGATGGATGATGTTTGCTGGCTTCCTAGCTAGTCGTTACCATCCTCGCAAAATACCAAAAATAAAGGCACTCCACCCTCGTATGTTTTGAAGAGTACTGTGAGAATGGTGAAGCGGCATTAAAGTTAACACGTTGACTCGTGATAGATGAGTCTTTGATACGCATTCACACTGAACAAATCGACTCCTCAACTATTTAGTATTCCCCCATCAAACGAGCGCTAATGAAATCTCCCATACCGAGTATTTAGTCCAGTTACCCATATTCAAGTCACTACAACTAGTCTTCTGAACTCCTCGAGCATATCCTGAAATTTCCAGATCCGAAGCCGCAACCTCACCCCCATCCAGAAGCATGTTCGGAGCCAAAGACACCGAGGACTCCGCCCAAGGACGCAGAGACCTGGCATACCACGTGAGAGTCATACTTGGTGTTCTCGCGACTCTGAGCCAGGTCAGGCTTAGCGGGGACGAAAAGGACGTCGAATTTTGCACGATCCAATATTTCATGAGGCTAGAGAGATTCCGAACCCGTATCGAAGCAGAGGCCACGTATCTTCCCATCAAGGAGAACAGATGGGACCGTGAGACGATCGAGAACGCTGAATGGAAATATGCTATGCTGAGGGAGGTTTACCGCAAGCAGAAGACCCTTGCGCAGAAGAAAGGGGAGATGACGCAGATCGAAGGTGAAATCGCCACTGCGAGAATGCATTTTGGTCAATTGAAGCTGGGCTGCGATATGGAGGGCGAGGGGACTCCAGAGAAAGATAAGTTGATGGAGCAGATGAGGAGGCTCTATCGGAAGACCATTGCTTTGCAGGATCAGATGACGGGTATTCAAGGAGAAGCCATGTGCTGGGAGATGGATATCGAAGAGGATGTTGCGAGACTGAACCGAGACCTTGAATTTCAAAGCATGCCTGATGCTCGAGAGGAGATGCAGCGGAAATAGAGCGCTACGGCTGGGATGGACAGGTTACTGTTATGGCCTTGTGGCCTCAGGCATCAAGAGGTCGTGCTCCTAAGCGAGGTCACCATAAAGGGTGCCTCGCTCTGTACTTTACTTCCATCCCCGGGTCCCATTACTTTGATTACTATAGAATATATTTGACAGCCGTACAGGCCTACACACATATTATTCTATGAGACGAGTGCTTACATGGTAGCAACACCCCCGTTCCCACAAATAAGTCATAATTTGTTAGGGATGCGATCCGACCTCCGCACTTCCTCCAATCGTTTCTCGATTGAACCGCGTCCCCACCTCTACCTGGAGATTACGGAAAGGTTTTCCCACTAGGTTATGAAGGTTCTTGGAACGGATTAGAATTCGGTCGTTTGATTTCAACCCCTCCAGATGGAAAAGAAATCAAAGGAGGCAAAATCAATTCTGTACAGAATGGGCTATTGCTTAGAAGCGATATACATCAGCTCTTTGATATGTATATGATTTCGATTAATCCAAAGGTAAGTGTTTTTGTTTTTAAGAAGTATAATAGCTAATAATTATATTAGGATAACTATAAGATTGTATGTTTTGATAGGGATCAAATAAAATTGCTGGAACACATCTTGATCGAAGAATTCTCGATCACCCCCAACGGCCGGGTGATTCGCTCCTACTTTGGCATTTTCGGCAGGCTATTTTATATAATATGAAGGGTGCTGGCGAGCCTATATTTGAGCATGATTTTCCACCTGGCTCTGATATGGTTGGTACTATACTTGAGGGTCCAAAGGCTGCTGAGAGGATGGAGTTTGAATTATTCAGTCGTCTGGCTACTCAGTTTGATTTAACTCCAGAGAATTAGGATCAAGATGAGATGGGAAGGGAAGGGAAGGCATACGGGGAAACAGAGTTAAAGAGAAAGAGGGTAGGAAGGGGAATAATGAAGAGAGAGCGTGTTCGAGACAATAGTGACTAATGATATGGATTTAACATCTATTTCGATGGCAAGGCCCACCATCCAGACTGTGATATTGCGCACTTCACTTGCCTTGCTGTACAGGTAGGTAGGTGGGTTTTATTAACCCTCCCCCGCATCAGCTCCTCCTCAAAATCTTACTTATTGATCATTGATCCATCATCCATCGACCTTAGAAAGCCCAGCAGAACCCCAAATACGCCATCGCTAATGCAGAAACGGATTTGATGCGTGCGGCAGCCCAAAAAAATGTGGATACAATTGAATTTGATAGAATAGCATAGGAGATCTAGTCTACCGCTCTATTCGCCTGCAGCACACTGCTCTCATCCAACTCAGGGATTTAGACCTTGCCAACTCGAGCTCGCTGTGGTAATGACCAGGGTGTTGCGACAACGACCTATTCCAATCAGTTAGGATAAAGAGGTCAAAAAAGCTGTAGGTATATGAAAACTCACCTCTCCTTCACTATACGCCCAAAAGTACACCACCAACCCAACCAGATAATAAATCGCGGGATTGGTAGCCTGGTATAGAAGTGCAGCCACCAGCGCAGTCATAGGCAAGAATACTAATCGTGCCTCGATACTTCTATGCATGAAAGAGCCCGCGAGGATGCCGAGCGGCCATTCCCATGCTAGCATGAAGAGGCCGAAGACGAGATTGATGATTTGGAGAGCGGGGAAGGGCTTCACAGCTTTATCGAGGTTTTTGGTGAGGAAGTCCCAGAAGATTTTTGGCCAGAAGAATCCTTCTAGCGCAGCTGCTACTTGGTCTGGAATTTATTAGTATATGGACTGAGGGGAGATGCTGAGGGAGGACGTACAGATTGCTGCTGTAAGGCAGATGAGACGTGCCCAGTGGTTCTTGATGAGTTTTCCCATGCTGACGATGTCTTTCTAAGATCTGCCTTTCTCTTCCCAATTGACAACTCTTCGACAAAAGTCCGGATATTGAATCGGCTTGCTGGAATTATTAAAAGGTTCTACGGGGTAATGGAGGAAGTAAACAATCCGGGCCTGCGGACGAGAAGAGTGAAGGGAACGAAGGTGGAGTGGTCGGAAGAAGAGAAAGAGTGATGCTATCGACGACGGCGAGTGCACAGCGCTCTAAGTCTTCCTCTCTCCCTGGGGATGGAAAGTCTATATTCCCAGGCACGAGGTCCTAGCTCACCAGGCAGTCGGCTCTATTTCTTATTGTCTCAGGCCTCCTGGGAATATTCCTCTTCGATGACGCTTGTTTTGTATGACAGTGGAGTGTTGATGGAGGAACAGACCCTGAATTAGTAGTCTGATCTACAGTGGCAGCGGACATCCGAGCGGCGAAATCAATCGAGGACTGCAATTGAGACAGCAGAAGGCATGCGGAGAACGGGGTGTATCAAGTCAACGTGGACGGCCCCGCCTGATACGGGGGGTATCTGCTATGCCGTTTGACAGAATGACCTTGTCTGGGCGCAATCTGGTGTGAGCTCTGGGATGCCCTATTTGAGACGTCTTGAAGCTGTTGATGTTTGGAGATGTCGGCTGCGGGCGGACTGGGGTTGACTGAGTTTGAGGACTTGAAGATCGAAAAATGGGTTGTGGGAGTCCCGAGTTTAAGGGCGACAGGGCCGTCTATCTGCATGGGTGGGGTTTATCCTTCGGTTTATGCTGCAGAACAGTTGCGCCCATCATATTGGCCCCCGCCGGCGGCCACTGGCATTGTGCTCTCATCTCCCCACGAGGGCTAGGCAGTTGCAGATCCATTCTCCTCGTCTTCTGGAGTGCGGGCGGTTGCGGGTCGTCTGCAGTGGTGCGTGGTGTCCAGGACAGCCCACGTACACGAGGGGAATATTGACCCCGACGCTCGATGAGGCTATTGGATCTCGGCAAGGGCACGTCTGAACCTATCAAGGGTCACGCCGGCTGGTGATGTGATGTGCAACGCGGTGGCAGGGTGCGTGGAGGGCGGGCGGCAACGAGTGACGGGAGGCCCATGGGGCATGATTGGCGGAGGGGGAGGCCACCAGCGCTTAGAGGTGCATCGTGGTGATCGAGGTGATCGAGGTTGTTGTCCAGCCGAGATCACTGGAGGAGAGGGGGGTGCGGCATTGGAAGGCCCCTTACCCGAAGAAGGCACTTTGCCGAGGGACGTCTGGTCTGGTCCGTCGGGGACGACAACTTCACAGAATCATCTCATGCCCATTCGGGCTGCACTGCAACTGCAACTTCAACAACAACAACAGCAGCGCCCGTCTGTTCGTATTGTCGTGGTTTCATCATGCACGGCTGATGCATAGAGCATTGACAGCACTGCCATCCCGGCTGGCTCGTCAAACCAGATGATACAAGGTCCGTGTCGAAGGGTTTTGTATCGCAATCGTCAAACACTCGATGCGCCACCAAAGCGATGCGCCACCAAAGCCATTGCGAGAGCTAACAGACATAAGATGAGAAGGGACAAGCACAGGAGATAAATCACTTGGTTTTCCGTCATGAGTGGTGGTGGGCCACCAATGTCCACCATTCTTCGAGTGGACGGGCCTGGCGCTTCCTCGACCTTTGTCACAGGACGAGTCAGGATAGCTTCTGACGGTGTGCGCAAGTATGGACTTTGAACATGAACGGGAACATATACATGCATTTTGGTCACTATCACAGCACAGCTAGCCGGCCGGCACCGCCGCCATCACAAAAGTTATGCTTCCGCAGCAGGTTGTATACCCGTGATCAGGTGACTGCTTACACCAATAACATCTTTCCTCTCACTTTGGCAATCTTTGCACAAATCACAAGTCACAATTCATATTCACATTCACATTCACATTCACATTCACATTTACATTCACATTCACAGTCACAGTCACATTCACATCTCACTGCCTCTGAATCACTTCCCTCTCCAACATTGTTATATTTTATCACCCGAAAAGGGATCCGCCCAAGAATTATCTTCTCGACCATTTATTATTACCCTTATTATTATCCTTATGTGCCTCACCTGCAAGCGCGGCTCCTCCCGCGCCATGATTTGCTGCATATTATCCAGCAGGCCACACCACCATCAATCAATTCTTCAGCCCAGGGTACGTGTATCGATCTCGGCAAGACGACCGAATTCCAGACCCCACCACTAGCCACCCCTACTGACAGAAAATCACCGCCAATGCTTCTTCGCCCCTCATATACTTCCAAAGCAAACACTGCCACTGCGACTGTGGTACAACAGCAAATATTTCTATTTAAACCTCGTACACTTTACATACTATCCTCGACATCGCATTACATTACATTACCCACCTAGTATTACCTAGCTAGGTATCATCTCTCTCCAAAAATAGGCATTGCAAGGGGTTGGTGAGTCTCAGCAGTAAGGCAGGCCAGGCTATCAGTTCCGATCCCGAGCTCGAGATCGAGGTATGCTCTACAGAAATGTAAGTACAACGAGGCTACCACTCCCCCGGGTCAGCCAGTTATGGTATTTGGACCCAACAAATAGACGCAGCCGCGCTTTCAGCCCGTTGGTACCGTTGGTATCCAACATTGAAATTCCGTACCTTACATAAACGCAAAAAATGGATCCTGGGCTCGTTTCTCAGTTCGAGCCTTTATTTTCTGTACGTGCAGCCAGCCTAGTGGAAAAGCAAGGACTCCACTGGGAGTCGTTGCTTAGCCCCCCAGCGAGCGCTTCAGCAAGGCTGTCAGAATTGTCCTCAAACGTCCCGAGGCGCGAGCCTCGTAGGTTGGTAGGCCGGCATCATGTGGCCTCCAGAAGCTTTCATTGTCTACCTACCTATCCTTAGATAAGGACCTAGCCCTCTTACAGTACACCGGGAAAGGGACAACGAGTGGTGAGGATGATACTTTCTGCTATGGCATAAAGTATCTTTCGCATGATCTCACGTTTCTAGCCGCGGGTCGTTTTGTTGGTGGTTAGTGACTCAGAAGTAACGGCTTAGAACTGACCGGATGGTCTGTATAGAACGGCTGAACAACCCTTATTTCTTCAATTCAGCAGCTTCAGGTAGGCGCAGTAGAGTTGGTCTCCTCAGGAAGAGATGGACTCGTGGCCTCTATGGTAAATTTCATGCAAAAATTGAAGCGAGGCTCAAGTCGGAGAGAAGGAACACCTGCCACTCAAGATCGATGAAATCAACAATGGGAAACGGGGACTCGCGGTGAGTAAGAAAATAAATTCCAAAATTAGGATTGAAAAAGCCCAGCGAATATCATACAAGCCTACCCTCTGAGTGGGGCTCCCTTCAAGTCTTAATAATAACCAAAGAAATCTATACAATCAAAAGGGTGAGTGTTAGTAGCCAACGAAGCCTGAGCCTGCCAAGCATGCTCGTAACAAACGCCTTCAACGAAAGAAATTACGAATACCCTCTGCGACAACTGCCCTGTTCTTTCCCACACCTTTACCCCATTTCCCTGGTTTTTGAGTTACTTGGAGCGTCTTGATCCGAGGGACATTCTCCTTTTCCTCAATTTGCACATCCATGACCGTTGCCAATGGAGTATTTCTGTTTTGGCTCGCACTATTGGCACTTGAAGTTCTCAGAGGTGGTGTGATGATTCTTTGCCCATCGTGACCCCAACTTTTCTTGACCTTCAATGTGGCAAGGCGACGGAGAGTTGAAGCTGGACTGCTATTCGAGCCGTTGTTCAAAGTTGGGAGGCTCTCATGAGAAGCACGCAGAATATTCTCCTTTTCGTCTTGGATAATTGATAAGCGTGATTTAGAAACGTCATCGGATTCTGATAGAGACTTCCTTTCGCTGGAATGGCGATCCAGCCAACTATTACCTGCCGTCGACGTTTCCATCTCTGGAGTAGAATCGTCTTCAGTATTCTTGTGCAGACTAGCCATGCTCCCGGATCTTTTCGTGAAATTACTAGCGATACTTACCACGCTCAGTTTTCTCATCATGGAGCTAGCAGAAGCGCGGACAAGATGCTCACTTCGAGCTCGACCAGTCATTCCGGGGAATGGGAGGACATCACGGGTCCAGACGTCTGCTAGAAGAGCTTCAAGTCGGATGCGTTCTGCACGTGATGGGGCCAGAACTGGAATGCGGTTGGTTGTCAGGAGGGATTGTGATCGATTTATTGATGCTGATGATGCAGAATGAGGGATCTCCTTGAATGCATTTGTGTTCTTGATTATTACCTGGCAAAGTCCAGACATAGCGCCTACAGTTGTAGCTCGATGTATTGAGATACGTCTTGCCACGGTACCTAAGAGATATTAGTTCAGTTCAATATATTTGGTTAGCTTAAAGACGCTTCAACTTAACGCAGCAGGTAGTACACTCACCTGGCTTACCAAAGACTGTCCCTAATGACTTAATATTGAGTGATAATGATTCAAACATTGTCTGCTCGGTTACATCAAGAGTATGATTGCAGGCTCGATCTCTAAGCCGGCTTCTCCATTCTAATTCCTCCTTAGGAGAGCATGCACTCATTGTCAGCTCGAATAATTGATGGTCGTACTCAAAGACTAGCTTCCATGAAAAGGGAGCTGTATGGCATTGCAATCCTGGCACCAATTAGCCGTCGAGTCTCAAATTCTGGTCCGCTAAAGACAGAATAATTGGTGAAGTCAAACCGAATCGACAAGAAGATTTGGAATTAGAGTGATTGAAGCCGACTTACCTCTACCATTATCAACTTCTTCGATTCTTAGCTCACTCAGTCCAATGGATGCTTGTATAGTGTAGATCTGATCAGCTTTACCAGCTAAAGCCAGTACGAGGAAGTCGCGGTAGAGAAGGCAGATCATATATTGGCCCACTACCCCCTCTGCAGTTTGCCATGAGGCATGGAGCACGCCGCAGAGATGTATATGTCCAAGCGCACGAATCGCACTTTTGGAACGCGAGTCAGGCTGCCAACAAAATCAGCAATGAGTCAAATAAACCAGGGCTAACTGAGCATTCTCTTACCCTGTCAGCAAACACCAAGCGATCCTGAAGGAGCCATGACTTTTCCATCGTTGCTTTCATACGAGGATCATCTGTTACCCGGTTGATTTCAGCTGTTGCTTCACGTAATCTGATGAGGACATTTTCGATTTCCATGTGAGAATCAGGACAGTCGCAGACGGGAGTTTGCTTTAAAAGTTCCGCAAAGAGTAAAGGATACTTGCAAACTCGTTGTATTGGCTTAAAGTTGTTAGCAAAGGAGTCACTACTTCGCTGAAGACTTGCCTTCACAAGAAGATCACCGACGGTCAAGGCCTTCTTTGAGCTATCGAGTTGATTATTGATTGAGGCTAAGGATGCTCCTAATGCTTCAAGTCCCTTTTGATAGACTTCCCACTGAGGCATTGTTCTATACGTAGTAGCGACATCCTTGATCATCATCTCATATTTTGCGCTATACTCTTCGTAGATGAAGAAACGGTTCATCTGCAGTTTTTGTTGTCAGCATGCGGGTCTCGATCGTAGAGCCTGAGCTGACCTTTTTACCAAAGACTCTGGCAACTTTAGCAGCAACTTTTGGCTCAGCTGTCATCCCAGGGATCTTCTGTAGCCAACTAGTCCTACCAGTATGCTCGGGGACAGCATCAAGACTCCTCCATCTATGATGCCCATTGACTTTAGATGGCAGAGTTGACTTAGTGTAGTCCGCCTGAGTATATTCAGAATGGGGTACAACACGATGAAGATCACCTAACAGCTCCTCGTGAAGCTCAATAATTTCGTTAAGGTTTTTATTGATGGAAGCTCGGAGGTTTAAAGAAAGTGTGGGAATTGAAGCTAGCAGGGTTACATAAACCTGATTTTTTTTTTTAGCAGCTTTACAGTACCCTAAAATTTTATTGACTTACGTTCATGAGGAACCTGATGTCAGCGACATAGCTTTCTTCGGTGTTAATGATTTCTTCGAGAACACGTCGGCGTTGGATGAGGCGATTGGTGACCGCCTGATCAATCACCACACTTCTAGCAATGTATGAACTATCCTCCGAAAGTCGTCCAACGTTTGATGTCTTGCTGCTACGATCAGTCCGAATATGACGGGAAGATGCTCCTGTTCTTTTCGATCGAGGAGCGACACTGAAGCTCGCCAAACTTATGCTGGCACTCCTCACAGCTGTAACGAAGCCCAGAGAAGATCCAGAAGATGATTTCTTGTGCCGAGATCTATTAGGAGCATCCGGACTACCAAATATCTCCCTTTCAAGAACAGAGCCATCTAGATCGCAACTCACTGTTTTTCGTCTTTGTGTAGCTCTCTTCTGAAGATTCTTCACCCATTTGTTGAATGGGCGCTCCGAATCTAGTGGCAGAGATTGATTGACTAGTAGTTCTGAGTCATCCAAGGAAAATCTTTCGAACTTTTTCGTGCTTATGGAGTGAGTATCATCTGCATTGAATGACAGTCCTAAAGCTGCTATATTATCGAAAGTATTCCATGGCATATCTCGATGACCAGGAGAAGGAATTGCACCATCCGCATCGAGGTCGATATCGTTGAAGCCAGCATTAAGGAGAATACCTGTGAAACTTTTCTGACTCGAGGGTGGAAGAATCGGTGTACCCCAGCTGGTCTTTCTTGAGATATGCTGGGAGCTTCGATGGGAATGAGTTGGTGTTGAGAGACCATGTTCGGTAATTTGAATGCAAAGATCAGATTGATCCATCGTGCGTGTGGAGAGGAACCAAGAAAATGTAAATACAAAATTGCTCCAAAAGGTCCAAGAAAAGACGAATAGGCACGGCTTGCACCCGAATTATGCTGACAAGGGAAGAATGGCAATGAAGTGACATGAGAATCATTAACCCATACGACGAGGACTTGAGGAAGTAGCTCACTTAGCTGGCCGCTGGCCTGAGGGCAGGAGCGATGGAAGGAGGAGCTCCTCACCGTCCTCTCTCATCGTCGCCTTGGTTACATCCTGACCAAGACATGCTATGCAGAATCTATTACTCAACCATACTTGATAAGTATGAGGGAGGAAACTAGCAAACTTATAGGGCATTCGCTTAGTCATCGAAGCTACCCCGCCACGCATCGAAAGCGGCGCGTCAACTGGGAGCCTAGCAATTCTACAAACAAATAATTTTTGGCCGCAAACCACCGATTCAATATCGCAGCCAGCTGTCCTCAAGATATGGGATTACCGCTGAGAATGGAGAACTTACACGCCCCAACAGTACCTTCGGGTCCTACGTCTGGAACTGCCAACACGAACGGAATCCAGACGAAGGGACTATCCTTGTCGCAACTTCAGGCAAAGAAGGAGGACATAGAAGCCGAGATCCGGGCGTTGAGTGGTGTGCTAGACTCGGTATGTCCTTTGTCTATCAGGTAAAAACTGTAACAACTAATGGGTGATAGCATGGGGTCGATATGAATACAAGACTCATCACGCCTGATGGCTTTCCCCGCGCAGATCTAGATGTTGCACAAAGTATGCTACTCTCTAATCTTCGGGGGTTCTTTGCTAATCATAAACTAGTTCGCACGACGAGATCGCGAATTATCTACCTTCGAAACGACTACAAAGAACTCATGGGCGTAATTGAGAAGCATATTCATGAACATTTTGCGGCCTTAGCCCAGAATCCTCCAGCAGAAGCACCTCCGGGTAGTGAAAGCCCTATTGCTATAAGCCTTTCACCTGATACTCCTGAAATTCTTAGTCCTCCTTTTGCAAAGATCAACTCGGTTGCATCCGGAAGTCCTGCAGAATCCGCGGGGTTAAAACCTGGTGATGCTATCAGAAATTTCGGCTATGTCAACAACACAAATCATGAGAATCTCAAGAGGGTGGCAGAATGTGTACAAGGTAATGAAGGGGTAAGCTCGGCCGTGATTCTAGAAGCAGCTCTTAAGCTGTATCATTTGTGGTTGAGATTGACTGACTTTTTTCAGCGCAACATACTTATCAAAGTATCTCGTATCTCAGGCGCTACCCAGCGAATCGAGGAACTTAGGTTAACTCTTCAGCCTCGAAGGGATTGGGGAGGGCGTGGTCTTCTTGGTTGTCATATTTTACCCGTTTAAAGGGGTGGTCGCTATTGTCTTTAAGCGTGGTGTTCCGTGGTAGGCGTTTGGGTTCTAGAAACGGATCGACAAATCATATGGATGTATGTGGAAGAAATTTGCTAGCTAACATTCCTTGATGTCTGGAGCTCTCCAAATTTTGGCAGATAATATGAGGGAAATAAACAATTATTGAGTACTTCATCGCTTCCTATTAAAATGATAAAATGTCAGCGTCAACGCCTGACTTGGGCCATGATTAGAATTACGAAAAGTGAATTCCTGAATGGCGAGATGTTTTCATTGGTTGAGGAATTTAGGTCACGTGCACATCGCTAAAATTATGAACCCAACCGCTTTTGCCTCGCATCAACCAAGACATCCGCATTTTAAAAGATCAAATCATACTGCTCCACGTCCACAACATAACCAGCAACACAAGGTAGACCATCCCCCTTCGGATCCCTCTCCCTTCACCATCTGAGTAGTTCAGATCCTCACCTCGACCTTGCGCTAACTCCTTTTATCGCAGGCTCGAGATATCTGCGTGGTTCTGTTTACATCAGACCAACCGTACAAAATATCTGAACAATCATGGCCGAACTGGCAGCAGAAGTCCCTACCTTCAAGCTTGTGCTTGTTGGTGATGGAGGAACTGGGAAGGTGAGTTCGCCAGAGCTTTGGAGTCGCTGTTGGTGGGGTAATGCGCCTTGATATCGGTGTCTTCATTCCCACAACAGCGTACTGTACCTCCAGTCACAAACTGATCATCAAACAGACAACCTTCGTCAAACGCCATTTAACCGGAGAGTTTGAGAAGAAATACATTGCGACCCTCGGTGTCGAAGTTCACCCCCTCGGGTTCAGCACAGTATGTGTAGGCTCTGAGCATTCTTTATGTTTTGACTAACATCTCTAGAACCTGGGAAACATTCAATTCGATGTCTGGGATACCGCTGGCCAAGAAAAGTTTGGAGGTCTCCGCGATGGGTATTACATTAATGGGCATTGTGGCGTTATTATGTTCGACGTGACCTCCCGTATCACTTACAAGAACGTTCCAAACTGGCACCGTAAGTTTCCCAACCTATATCCATTAGGAGTTGAGCTAATCGATTATCCTTAGGTGACTTGGTTCGTGTCTGCGAAAACATCCCTATCGTTCTCTGCGGAAACAAGGTGGATGTCAAGGAGAGAAAAGTTAAGGCTAAGACGATCACGTTCCATCGAAAGAAGAACCTCCAATATTACGATATCTCCGCGAAGTCGAATTACAACTTCGAGAAACCTTTCCTGTGGTTGGCACGCAAGCTTGTTGGCAATCCTAACTTGGTAGGCTAACGCATTCTGTATAGATATGAATGTGGCTAATTTTCTGATAGGAATTTGTTGCCGCTCCTGCTCTTGCCCCCCCAACTGAAACTGTTGACCAAGCCCTCCTCGACCAATACCAGAAGGAAATGGAAGATGCAGCACAAATGCCCCTTCCAGATGAGGATGACACCGACTTGTAGGCCGGCCAACTTTGTTTTCTAGGAGGACTTTCGAACACTTAGCAGCATCTTAGAGAGTTCCTTTTCGGCGATATTTGCATTTTGTGTGTGGCGGGTCTGGCAGATAGAGACTGATGATGAAGACTCCCTCTTTACTTTACGGCATGGACCACTCTCAAAGGGCCAGAAGCAATGTTAGGAATGGTGGGCTGGGGACATTTTACGAGGAATGAAAAACGACTTGGGGTAGCGATGACTTCAAGAGAATACTGCACTTTCGCAGTTTATGTAGCTAGACCATGGAAAAGCCTCTACTTCCCCCGATCTTGTAGAATTTGCGAAATGTGGTGACACCGAAGGCGCTGACTTGGCCGAAGGGGCTTTCCGCGACCTCCCTATGCTGCCATGCCGCCGCTAAGCCCTGGAAGGAAGCTCGGACAACCTGGGTTTAAGTAACCCGTTACACTTACCCCTCATCTCTCGACATCTTGATGATGACATACACATACATACCTAGGTGTTTTCCAGGAGCAGTGACTTCAATCCATCGCCTTGTGCATATTCCAGCATATTCCAGGGCAGAATCCTGGATGGAGAAGCCTACTGCTACCCTGTCTCCCCGTCATTGTCTCCTAGGCCGATCCATGGAATAAGGACAATATGGAAATGATGCTCCATAGAGCTATTCGGCGCCGTCCGTGGCTCATCCCTCCCTTGCAGACTCACCGCGTTTCTGTCGTCTTTCCGAACTGCCTCAATTTCCATGCATTCTGCCGGTGGCTAGGATCTTCTGTCAGGGCTACAGTAGCATCATGCTCTTATCTGGAAATCAACCCATATACTGACCCTGCAGACACATCCCCATGGCATCTAGAGCCTTTCGCGAAGATACTTCTGGTTGCTCCGAGGCTGACAATCTGCGGGGCTGCAATATTGACCCTGTCTTACTGAACATGCATCTGCATGTTGTACACAGAGATAGGCTGATAGTCGTCATATTTTTTGTATTCGGTGATTGACCCGAATGATAAAGCTGCAAGGTAGCTCTGGAGCTATAACCCCGACTTGTTCCCAGGTTTCTCTTCTTGTTATACGAGTGTTTTCTTCTGAGCAGTCAATTCATCCCCAATATTTAACTCGGATTTGGTTGAACTTTTCAACTGACAATATGTTTTTCTCTGTTGCCGCTTCGTTGGCGCTGTTCGCAGTTGTCAATGGAATGAAATATACCCAACGAAACCTCCAAGCCCGTTCGAATTACTCCCCCATCCATAAGAGAGGGCTCCCTGCCAATGCTACAGGAGTGCAGACGATCACCACGCCCCAAAATATTACGATCAGATACAAAGAGCCAGGAAAGGATGGCGTCTGCGAGACTACTCCAGGTGTTAATTCTTATTCAGGATACATTGACCTTGATGTTAGTCTCTCATGTGCAGTCTGCGTCAATCAAGCTCTCCCAATCTCCGAAACGTATTCGGAACATCGAGTGATGTTCTAGGTCGTGGAAATTTATCGTTAGTCCTGTCATAATAAAGAAGCCGCCCATTAGCTCAAGCATTTATTGACTTCACCAGGAAAATGCGCATACAGTATGAGTCCCTGCAGTCTATCTTCAAAGTCAATCCTAATGTTCGAAGTTCTTTTGGTATTTTGAAGCCAGAAATAACCCAAAAGATGCTCCAGTTACTTTGTGGTTGAATGGTGGTCCCGGATCTGACTCCATGATCGGTCTATTCCAAGGTAAGGGCTTCGCCCAATGCAGTGACACACAAACTCACTCCTCTTAGAACTTGGGCCCTGCAATGTCACAGAAAACCTTACCTCTCAAGTTAACCCATATGCATGGAATGAAGTCTCGAATTTACTCTTCCTGTCGCAGCCGCTCGGGGTAGGATTTTCCTACGGTAGTGAAGAGATTGGGAGCATAAACCCATGTAAGATTGTGCTAGGACTTTGAGAGATATTAGACTGATACTGCACTGCATAGATACTGGGGTTGTCGAGAATGCATCATTTGCAGGTCCCCAAGGCAGATACCCAGTGATTAATGCCACCGCTCTAGACACAACCGACCTTGCTGCAGTGGCAGCTTGGCATGTGCTGCAAGGCTTTCTTGGTGGATTACCGCAACTGGATCCGACTACCACATCGAAAGAATTCAATCTATGGACAGAAAGGTACGACTTACTGCAATAATCATGAATACATACTGATATTGAGTACAGTTATGGCGGACATTATGGCCCTGGTAATGCTCAATTATCTTATGTGACCTTTCCGCCTACTAAATTTTGTGGCCAGCATTTTACAACTACTTTTACGATCAAAATCAGTTGATTGCAAACGGAACAATCGAGGGTATTCAGCTAAACTTTAACACGCTCGGCATCGGCAATGGAATCATCAGTGAGCAGATACAAGCGCCTTAGTAAGTCATTCCTGAGAAATCTCTGAGAGCATTGCTGAGCTTGAAATCCAGCTACCCGGAATTCGCCGTGAACAATACCTACGGAATTAAAGCGTACAATGACACTGGTAAACAACATGGTCGATCTTTCTAACCCTGTCAAATGTCCTAACACGTGATAGTTTACAACTACGCCAAGTTTGCCACCTATATGATCGATGGCTGTCTAGACCAGATTAGCTTCTGCTTAGAGACAAATCGGACTGCCCCGGCTGATCTAGCTATATGTACTGAAGCCGAAAATATGTGCAGAGATAGTGTAGAAGGGCCATGTGAGTACTTTCACCATCGTCGTCCATGCAAAAAGTTATGGGAAATTAGCATATGCCGATCAGATGGCATTACTTACTCTCATTCCATTCAATTATTTTCTTGGTAATCCTGCTGACCCTATCTAGACTATGCCTATGGTGGACGCGGAACGGTAAATTATCTCTTAAATTTCTTGAGAAATCTATTCTGATATTAATTGTAGTACGACATTCGACATCCATCCCAGGATCCCACCCCACCATCCTACTTCGTCGACTACCTCAACTTGGCCTCTGTCCAAAATGCCCTTGGTGTCAACCTGAACTACTCAGAAGATGCGAACGACGATGTATACTACGCCTTCCAGCAGACAGGAGACTTTATCTATCCAAATTTCTTAGAAGACCTTGAGTCGCTCCTTGACAAGGGCCTCAGTGTACATCTATACCATGGAGATGCTGATTATATTTGCAACTGGTAATTACTTTTTTAATCAATTCCGTAATTTGAAATATTTAGCTTACAAGGAAGACATGGCGGCATCAAACCAGCCCACCTTCACCCCCGAGATTGGCTGCTCACAGTTTCTTGTTGTCTTCCTGTTCTCTCATACCTTTAAAACATTCGGAAGCTAAACCAAAGACAGGTTAGGTGGTGAAGCCGTCTCCCTTGCGCTCAATTATACGGATAAGGAAGAATTCGCCGCTGCGGGCTATGCACCATATGTCGTCGATGGCACCGAGTATGGAGAGGTCCGTCAACATGGAAACTTCTCATTTATACGTATTTACGAAGCGTAAGTGTTCCCAATATATAGAATTCCTAATCAAGTATATCTTAGGAATATGACTTCAAAGACATCCCAAAGAATTAATGGCTAACTCGTTGTTTTGATTAGTGGGCATGAAGTTCCATATTACCAACCTGTGGCATCTCTAGAAATGTTCAAACGGGTAATACTTGGTTTGGATCTCGCAACTGGAGATTTGAGATACGGTGCCGACTACTCCAGCTCTGGTCTTCCCAACGCCACACACACAGAATCTTTTGTTCCGCTCCCAACATCATCTAGCACCGACCTTTCTTTGGCAACTGCTAGTGCAACAGCAGCTCCTATTATCGTGAAGTGATAACGTACAGATTAGCCTAATCTTGCGGGGTATTGATACATTGGAGAATGCAAAGTACCGTATGGCGGGTTATATGAACATTATATATACTGGGAACAAATAGTAAAAGTAAGAATATTAATAAATAAAATAAATTCAAATGCTATAATATTATATCTTTTGCAATTCTCTTATTTTATCTCATCTCTCCATTCATCTCTCTCCATTCAAGGCCGAGCAATTGCAGACAAACACACTGTCCAAATGACCCCCATGTCTACTTGTCCGGCCCCGAGTAGACTCCATTATTAGGCTGGGGTCATTTAACAGATATACCAATAAGCATCATGTCGCATGCAAATAATGAACAGGAGCGTCGAGGTTTTGACCAGCAAAGTTCTTACAACCCTCATCTGCGAGAAATAGTTGACCATTTTGTACATCGTTCCCTGCAATGTTCTTAGGGAATCAGGGCAAGTGGCTCTGGCGATGGATAGTCGGAAGACCAGTTCTCTAACGGCATTTACAAATGTACAATAAACGACTTCTAATGGTGCAAAGTACGGGTCAAAATGATTACGCTGAGGTCGCTCGATGTTATCTCGAAAATGTAACGGGGTATTGAAAATTCGAATCTTCGATCGAAACCGCATCCACCCAATAACCATATATTTGAGCTGAGCTCGTGGCAGTATATTTTGATTGTTGGGTCGTGTTTGGCCTCTACGATCAGGGAATTGGCCGCACCATGAGATCGTTGAAAGCGAGCAGTATATGCCGAGGGGGCACCCCAATAGATTCTAGCCGACGTCAGCAGCTAGCTAGTGGCCTCGCTTAAGCCCCTGAATTCCTCCTACCCTACAACAACCTTCAATTCATCTTTACTCGCTTACGCCCCCGAGAACCCCCCTATCAACTATTACCTACCTGTTACCCTCGATGGCGACAATTCGCAGAACGCTTGTAGGTGTCTTTATCAAAAACTCTATCTTTCTACGATATTGATGCCGAGTTGACCTACCTCATCTAGACAGTTTTTTAAACCCCTATTGACAAGATTATCTCCAAACTTCAATATCAGCCCCTTATCGAAAGCTAGCACTTCGAGTAGACCTCGCTTAAGCCCCTGAATCTCGAGGTCAACAGATCGTGCAGTGTAAGCCATCATTCTACCTTCCTGTTGACGTCGACACTGACTTCACCTTGTTGAAGCTGCTTTATTACCCCTGAATAACAAAAGCGTGTCTGCAATCAAGCTCTGATCGGAAGACAACGCTTCAGCCCCTATTTACAAATATCTTATCATCAACTACATCCCACTTCGATTACATCTGGCATCTTACCTCTTGGATTACCTGAGTCACTCAGTCATATCGAGTCGTTTCAGTCAATTCTTCACTTCGTATTCACCTCTAGAGCGTGGGTATTACTCCCAAGCTGACGCAACGGTCAGGTGGAGACCATGGCTCATTCGAATGACTGTCCCATAACCAATTGGTTGCACGCATGTGAGCTTAGCTCAAGCGAAATACAATATCAACTTGTTTTACCCCCTGAGATTAGAGACAAATCTTCTTCAGGGGATGGAATTTCCGCAAAGGTTGACAACGCTTGCGTTAGTGTAAGCGGCTGGGGTGACAATTATGAAGATGATGTAGCATCTCTTGCTGAGACTGAGGATATCTCCACTGGTAGCTCAGATGGTGGGGTGCATATCAATTCTGAGGTAGTCGAAGATATGAACGTCGTCACAGATCATCTATCAATTGTTACCATCACCGAGTCGTTGGTGGAAGGGCCATCAACACCAACCATTACCTGTCCGGAAAGTCCTGATGATCACGCGTCAGAAGAGCTTCACCACCATCATATTATCGCCCCGAGCACTGATATATCTCCATTTACGTTAACAGACTCACCAAGCCCTTTCTTTATGAGCAGGGAGTTTGATCATCTATCTCCTTATCTTACTTCAAGCTTCGATTCCGGATGTCAATTCTCGTTCGGCGGTCGGACATCAAAGAAACCACTATTAAATATCAATCTTACACCATATAATTCATACAACCCACGCCCGTCCACCCCAGATCTCAGTCCCAGAGCAATGATGAATGCTCTACACCATTTCACATTGCATACGGGATTCGAAGAGCAGTTTCAAAAACAAGAGAAAGCTAATCCATTTCCCGATATTGATCTGAACTTCGGCTGGAACCGAGCAAGGTATACAGGACAGCATTGGCATCTCTGCAGTCTGCATAAGGATTCCAATCGATTGGGTGTTGATTTGGATGCAGAGCAAAGAATGGATATCCAAGCACAATTCAACGCATTCAGCTTCTCGGCTCAAGCTTATCCAAAGACAGTGAAAAGGGACATTGCTGGGATGTTTCATCGGGTTTTCGTCGGCGCAGAACTTGACGGTGGGTGGTCAAGGAAGCCAGGGACTTGGTGGAAAATCAAGTATCGTATGTTAGCGGAGGATCGAGAAAAGGGTCTTCTGGAAGACCTTGAAGAACGTGCTAGGCCGATAGCTCAAGAGGTTTTGGGGCTCGTTCGTAAGAGAAAAATTATTATGAGCGAGGAGTGGCGTGCGAGACGGCGAGAGCAGGAGAAAAAGGCAGGAAGATGGACGGATGGAACTTTGCGCAGTCAGTATCCCAAGAAGTAAAAAAATCCCTTACCAAGCATGTTTCGGGAGTATAACTCCAGATATACCCCAATTAAGCAATTGCTGACTCCCTGTTACGCAGTGGATACAATGTGGGCAGAATTTCATTGGGTTTTACCCACCGATGATCCAAATGATATTCAATGGGTGAGACGAAGAAGAAGGTGCATTATTGAGGTTTGCGGAGGCGATATTTGGGGAGGTGATATCTGGGGAGATGACATTTGCGGGACTGCTTTCTGATTACGTTCAAGGTCGAGAGCCAGCGGCATAAATTATTGATTAGAAAATAGTATTAAATAGAGAACATTATCAACAGACCCGACTAAGTAATGAATACTGAGGCTAACAGTATCGGCGATATAAGAAACGAAAAATAATCCCAGATTAGGAGGACTGGATTTTGGGGGGGTTGGAGTGTACTGTGTAAGTATAGAAAAGCTTTAGCTCTATGGCCGTTCAGGGGCTCCTTCTTCCTACGATCCTCCTTAGCACTATCAATCAAAATTTAAACTGTGACGGGTTGATACACAACTCTTCACACAGGCAACGATGACTTGTAGTTCTTATTCGCACTCAATGCTGAAGAAACGACATGTTCGGGCTTCCGCCTGCCGTCATAAGTCACAAGCAAGTATTGCTATCTGGTGTACCTTAGTTCCAACGATGCGTTGAATTGCTTCGGGGAAATGGCATTCCAACAACCTGGGACAAATTCTAAAAATATGGTAGAATTGATAATGCTAGCCAAAGCATTCGGCCATCTACCGCACAAGATCTTACAAGATATAGGGAAAAGCGGCTTTACGCCATTGATTTGACAAATATCAATAACGAGTATGGATCCTTCAGAGACATAGAATTTGAAGCGTTGAGACATCCGTTGAATAAAAGATTTCCCAAATTTCATGATGAAATAGGCCGAGAATTTATAGAAGACGTCATACAGGCTGTACAGCAGATGAATTTCGTATAACGTACAGAACGTACATTGAGAAATTGTACGTACTTCGAAGTGTGAATCTGATACCTACCTACTATCAAATGATTGGACTTATTTGCAAGACAGACATTACAGTATCAGGCTATCAGAGTTGTCTTCCTTAAACGGCTATAGGAAGACCTTCGGAGCCTTAAACGATGAATGCCTGAAATGACCCGTTTACCTAGCTGTTTAAGTATTGGTATTTTAGAAAATTTGGTTTTGATATATATTCATCCAAATCCTTCAATTTGCCCCACCATCCACCGCCTTTGCTTCACATCGCGGGAACCCAAATTCTGCCACCACAAAGCACGGAGATCATAGAATAGTTTGGAATTGTATATAAAATTGGGGTATAATTAGAATATTCAAAATTTACTTTCAATATCATTACTCTCTGTACGACCCTCATAAACTCGAAGCTACTTGAACTGTCTATTATTGTATGATGTTAATTTCAAAACAGAGGCATTTTTTATATTCGCCGGCGATTCGGACTAGTGTCACCCGTGAGCCCGACTCCGACATCACCCCCTCTCTCCTTTCACATATCCATCTTATTCAATCCAATGCAATTCCTCATCTCAAGATTCACCAAATCCATCCCATCTCAGAACTTTCAAGATGCCGTCTTTAGCAACAGTTGGCATTGTCTCGATCGGAGAGATGGGCATGGGAATAGCCAAACTTCTTGTGGCTCATAACTATCGTGTGGTGACCAATGTCGAGGGACGGAGGTGATGAGTCCCTCTCATTTATATCTTCATGATATCTTCTGAATTTACTTTACTTTTGGAATGAAGAAATCCTTCAATCATGTTGATCGATGCCTGCTGCTTTCTCATCCTCGTCCTCGCAACCAACCATATTTGTGATTTTCGTTGTCATACTAATCTTGATGAGTTATAACTAATGAGTGATTGCAAAGCTTTCGTCTTTTTTTTTTTTAAGTCCTATTATAATCATAACTAATGCTCATTAGCGCTGATACACGTACTCGTGCTCTCACTGCTAAAGTCGAGCTCCTCCCTACTGACATCTCCCTCGTCAGCACATCCGACTACATCCTCTCCATCGTGCCACCGCGTGACGCCTTCGCAACCGCTCAACGCATCACTGCCGCCTTCACATCTGCTCCCCAAAGATCTACGCCCTTATACTACCTTGATCTCAACGCCATCTCGCCCCACACAGCCCGCACCATAGCATCCCATTTCCAAACCACCGCACCTTCCAGCGTCTTCATCGACGGGGGGATCATCGGCGGCCCTCCCTCTCTCAAAACATCACCCGAGGTAAATAACACACCAGCTACTCACCCCACCACAACACATAGCTGGAATCGGCCTTCGATCCCTCTATCCGGGCCCTCACCTCTCACATCGGCACCCACATCCGGAGCCCACCTAGCCAATGTTTTGAACTCAAAGTACCTGGGGGAGGAGATTGGGAAGGCAAGTGGATTGAAGTGTTGTTTCGCGAGTACATCGAAGGGCTTTACGGCGTTGTGCATACAGGCCTTCACTACGGCGCATCAGATGGGTGTGATGGAAGAACTGAAGAGCGAGATGGAAATGCGCATGCCGGCATTGTACGGCGCGGGCGTGAGGTCCGCGAGAGGTATGCCGCCGAAAGCTTATAGGTGGGTGGCTGAGATGGAGGAGATTGCGAGGACGCATAGAGAGGAGGGGGCATTTGAGAGCGAGAAAGGCGTGTTTGGGGAGGTGGCGGCGGTCTATAAGGCGTGAGTTTTCCTGAATCTCTTCTTCTTCTTCTTCTTCTGTACTTGCGCTTTGTTTCAGTATTCGATTGGAGAATGAGATGATGCTAATAAATCACAGCGTAGCTAACGACACTATTCTCGGGCAAGAGAAAACCGAGAGAAGGAAACGAGGCCTTACAATTGACGATGTTGCGCTCTGTATGAGTGAAGGTCTACGAGCCAAGAAGAGGAAAACAGAATAAATATCCTTCAGAAAGTTAGATAGATAGATAGATCAATATATCTCTCTCCCATTATTGCATCTCTAACCAAATTCTTTAAAAAAAAAACTCGCCTTAAATTCTTCGCCTAATTCCTGCGACCTTCATATAATTAAATAAGTCAGACCCAGTATCAAACAGTGCAAACAGTCCCAGAGCCGAAACTGGGTTACCAAAGTCCTGGCCATGATAGTAGCGATCTATCTTCGACACTCGCCAAAAACGAACGCGCCAAAAACCCTCGTCGACGAGGCACCCTAGGACCTAGGTTGACGGAAATCCTTGGCGGCGAGGCGACCCAGTATAACGACTGCTGGGTTGAGAAAAACCCTCGACGACGAGGCAACCTAGTTTAAAGGAACCCCCTAGGTTGGGGAGATGTAGGACTTGGCGGCATAGGTTCGCGAAGTCCGAACTCCCTTTTGCTGTTTTTGTGGTATATATATATATATACGTATATATATATATATATAGATGGGTACGAGTAAACGAAGGATTTTTTTTTTCTCTCTCTCTCTTTTCTTCATTAATAACAAAGTCGAGTTTCTTCCTCATACAAAAGCAATGCCTGCCTACCTATCTACCTACCTACCTCCCTACCTCCCTACCTTATCTAAGTACCTACCGGTGTCATCTAACCCTATCTCTCTCTATCCTACAAACACACAACAAGAAGGATTCAGGGGGGTATGATATGATATGATATATACAGTATGCACATGGGAAGGAGCGCGAGAGTTGGGTTTGATATATATATATATATATATATACGTATATATAGTAACAATTAGGTTCAAAAGCGCGTTTTATTTTATATTTTGCTAACGAAAGTTATATTCGTATAAATGTAGGTAAGAATTGAAGTTGGAGGGTTAGGAATCGAATTTGCTAAACACTCTGAAAATTATAAAGTGAAGAAGATAATATTTATCATTGATGTTTATTCAATACTTTTAATACTTTATTCTTCTTGCTGTCCTATATTAATTTCTATATACAAGAATTAGGATATATATATATATACAACGAATCCTCTAATTACTTTCTTTCTTTCTTTTTGCCTCTTCCTACTCAAACACAGGCTTCGCCCAAATTCGCAGCGGGGTGTATTCTTAGTACAGGATATATGTAAATGAGATAGTAAATGAGAGTAGTAGAATAAGGAATTGTGCTACATAGACAGAATCGCGGACTTCATTTCGGCCGCCAGAATTCTTGCCTGGCTTGGCTGTTGCGGTCGCAGTGTAGGATCCTGCGCCTACGGTCACGGTGCCGACGATTTCGACTCCACCTGTAGGCGCGATGCTGAGGATGTTGCCGCCGACGGTGATTCGTCCGCCAGCCGTCAGTGTTTGCCCGCCGATTATGAATCCTGATTGCCCGTTTATTAGGGATGCAGTACTGGTGACGAAGCCGGTTGGTGCGGATGTCACACCATTCACGATTATAGCGTTGCCAGTAGGCGAGAGAGATATTGTTTGGCCTCCAACCGTGATGACACCACCGGGGGTAAGGGTTTGCGTTCCCACGACGAAGTTCGAAGCCGAGTTTTGGGTGAGTGTTTGACCGTCTACAATAACTACCTTTGGTGTCGTAGTAGCCGCGGCTCCTGAGGAGGGAAGAGTAATGATTTCGCTGCCAACCGTGATGGCACCTCCTGGAGTGAGAGTATGCCCTGAAACAATGAAAGCTGATGCTGGATTGGCTGTAATCGTTGAGCCATCGAAGACAATAACTCCAGGTACAGTTGATTGTGCAGTAGGGGTTGCGCCATTAAGAATAATTGCACCTCCAGATGTGGCCAAAGAGATTCGTTGCCCACCTGCTGTGATCTCGGAGCCTGGAGTCAGGGTTTGGGATCCGACGATTAGATTGGAAGATGATCCCTGAGTGACGGTGAGGGATCCTACGACAATTGGCGGTGATTTGGTTGCGGACTGCGGCACTGCACTGGTGGTTTTTGACGGTCCTGAATTCCCGCCCGTTGCAATCGAGGTTGTGTGAGGTGTGGTGACGTGAGTCGTCTGCCCATTGCCTCCCGAACCCGTGTCAACGGGCTTAGATGTTTGTTGACCTACGCCTGTATCTACAGAAGTTACAGTGGCGGTATGATGGCTTCCACCTCCATTATCTGAAGAAGATTGTTGAACTCCACTTCCTCCTCCCCCGGGGCTTGATGCGCTTGTTGTTTCCCCAGGCGGACAAAATGTGAACTGGCCGATAGTGGTGCATGAATCTCCACTATTTGGAGTTGTAGTGCTCTGAACTGAAGTGGTAATAGACCCCTGACCTCCACCCCCTCCGCCCCCTCCATTTCCATTGCCCGGATTTGATGCGGTTGTCGTGTGCGGAGGTGGTGGACAAAATGTGAGAAGCCCAATAGTATTACATGAGTCTCCGCTATTTGGAGTTGTCGTAGCACCCTGACCTCCACCCCCTCCATTTCCGTTGCCCGGATTTGACGCCGTTGTCGTGTGCGGAGGTGGTGGGCAATGTGTAAAAAGCCCGATAGTGGTGCATGAATCTCCACTGTTTGGAGTTGTCGTAGGACCCTGACCTCCACCTCCTCCTCCACCCAGTATTGGAGTTGTGGTATCTTGTTGTGGGGTAGTTTGACCATTCCCAGGACCTCCGCCCCCCCCACCTAGTATTGGAGTTGTGGTAGCTTG
>NCSK02000136.1:0-86330 GCA_002276475.2 Chlorociboria aeruginascens | reverse complement strand
TTTTTTCGCGGTGGGGGGAGAGGGTGGTGAGAGTTCCAAAGGAGGAAATTAATGATTTATAGGGAGGCGAGGGAAAAAGCCTACAAATTAATAAACAAATAAAGAGGAACCAAGAGGAATCAGAAATAAAGATCCAATTAAATAGAGACAACCAAGAGGGTGCCCAATATAGAGAATAGAGAGGGGCAAATAACAGCTCCCAAGGTGTGTTTCCCCGACTCAGCACCCCCAAACACAAGACGCCACATTGTCAGATATCCCCTGCGGTAAGGTACCAGTTCCCTCACACACGTGTACGGGTTGCGGCGGCTGTAGCATCCTGCCAGTGCATGCTGGCTCTTGGTGGTGGGGACAAAAGGGGGGGGGTTGGATTTACCCTGATAGAGAGCACGACGATGGTTGGGTGGATGTTCGAGGGTCCTCTGCCTGGGACCAAGACACCCCCCACGGTGTGGGTGTCTCGTCATGCTCCCGACCGAGCCACGCATGATTGAGGTTTCCGTGCGGTGGAGGTTGGAGTGGAGTTGGAGCTTGGTAAGAGGTAGCTAAAGGGATTGGTGGGGGTCCTAGTGTCGAGACGAGTAGTGTCTATATTGTCTATATTGTCGATAGTGTCGACAGGTACCTGGCAGGGGAGCACGCAAGCCATCACGACATCAAGGTTCGTCGTCTCGAGTGGGGACTGGTCTAGTCTTCTGCTGGTGCTGATTGCTGATTGCTGATGCTGATTGCTGATGCTGCTGGTGCCATTAGGATATTAATATATGGCATGCCCATGCCCACCTCCCTCCCTTCTGCTGTTCTTGTCCTTGTCCGTGTCCTTGTCCGTGTCCTTGTCCGTGTCCTTGTCCGTGTCCTTGTCCGTGTCCTTGTCCTTCAGAAGGCTCACGTCCCACGTTGGTCTCGCCAACATCATTCCAAGCGTCTGGTGTTGGACAAAGTCCTGTACAGTATAGATCTTCCAACCTGCAGAGCGCACCTCGACTCGAGCTTCTGCCAGGGTTCGCCGGCTGCATCCAGTCCGGCATTCTCTCTTCTGCACCGGTCGCCAAGAGCAGCAATCACATCCAGGATTTAACTGGCATCGATCACCCTCGTCGCTTTCTCCATCCTGTCAGGTTCCTGTCAGGTTCCTGTCCGCTTTGCTCGGGGAGGATTGGGAAGGGGGGTGTGTGGTTATCATCGCGTCGGCCATCTGCGCACGTGTGCATATCATCAATCGGGTTGTCTTTGGTCGATAAGGTTACGGAGTCCCTTATCGGATCGGTGGATATCAACATCGCATGCCGACGCCTTTATCTCTTTATCACGTCAGATCTGTCCCATGACCGATTTCGGACAGCTTGACTCGACACCACCTCCACCACCAACACCACCTACAAAAACCCTATAGCCCCCCTTTCCACCTCCCTCCTACCACTCCATATCAGATCGAAACCGCCAAACTGGCACAGTCACGCCCCCCTCCAATCCGCACCAACTCGACGACCATCACGAACACTCCCCCGCCCCTCTCCCCCCGCACGCCCAGCGCAGACAAGAAACACGTACGGAGGAAGTCAGGGGGTTATAATGCGGCCGAGGCGAAGAAGAGGCCTCCGACGCTCAGTAGGAAGAGTACGCCTCAGTATGTGACGAAGGTGTCGGGGAAGAAGCGCGAGGAGAGGGGAGAGGGGGAGAGGGAACGAGAGAGGGATGGTGGAGAGAGTTTTTTGCAGTTTTGTATGACTTGCGAGAAACAGTTCGTGCCTACAAATAACACGTTTTTGTATTGTTCCGAGACGTAAGTTCTTCTCGTGCCCGGTTCCTTCATACGGACAACAAGGAAAATATCTCATATCAAGACAAATAGCTGCCGTCTCCACGATCAATCTTCCTCCTCCACGCCCTACTCCTACTCGACCTATCCCTCCACCCCCACCTCACCACCGTTAACGCCATACCATCGATCCTCCTACTACCCACCGCCCATTTCCCTCGACTGCTGGCCCCGATATAATCCCCCGCTTCTCCCCCACAATCTCCCGTCCGCGCTCCTATTTCTCTCCAGATCCGGATCCGTACCCTTCCTCCTCAATACCCACAGACAGATCCTCAAGCTACATCCCATCCTCCTTACCGACCACCCCTTCCAACCTCGCGCAATCCCCAGCCCGCACCCCCAACCAAACATCCAAATCCTCCACCGCGCTCGCCTCTCTCCGCTCTCTCGCCACCGCTCTCCCCCCACTACCACCTGCCTCCCAAGAACCACCTCCCGCCTCCTCCGCGGTCTGGAACTACATCCCCTTCACGTCTTCCCAACCTCCGGTCTCAAAATCCCAGAACTCCAGCCGCGAAGGAACGCGCCATCCGACGCCCGGTTCGACGCCGGGGAACTCCTATACGGGGAAGAGTATGGCGCCGGTGGGGAAGGGGAAGGGCAATTATGAGAACACAGGCGGTATGGGGATGGACCGCCCATTGCCGCCTCGAGGCGGCCCGGGGGGTTACGGATATGGAGGGGGAGACAGGAGGCCCAAGAGTGTGGATCTGGTGATGCCTTTTGGGGGCATCTGACCTCCGAACTCCCAGGGCTTTGAGTTGGCGAGGTGGGGTGTGCCTTGGCGGTTCTTTGCATTGCGTTGGCGTTTCTTCCAATCTTCCATTCCCTGTTCTCACTTTTCTCCATACAGATAACTCCGCGGTATGTGTAGGAATCAAGCGCGGTATATAAAAGAGTGACTGCATGCATGCATGGTATTTATGATATAGATTAAGCACATATGCGAATTTACGGTATATAGTATATCTCTCTGCTTGGGAGAGGGGGATATATATATAATACATACATATATAGAGAGAGAGCTACGGCGATGGACGAAGGAATGGACGAATGGATGGCGGATCACGATCATGACTGGGAGGTTATAGTTACTTCTTCTCTTGATATCTGGTGATATACTAATTATTTTATACCAAGTTTTGTGTTCTGGTCTATATTGGTTTTATATTTATATTTACTATTAAATATAATGTTGAGAATAGATGCCATATCCCTCTCGCCTATTCTCTAGGTGTCCTCTTGCCCCCCCATGTATTTAAAGCATTTCTAAGCTCTTTCTTGCTCTTTAGACCGTGGACCTTTAATCAGATTTCAATAATCCATTCCCTCCAGATATATGCCCTCTCGCTCCTTTGACCTCGTTATTTCATAGCTTATAAGTCCAGTAGCATAATCATTCCATTGTGTATCGTCAATCAACAGTCTTCAAACACAGCTATATCTCTTGAATAGTCTAGATTCTTTGGTTTTGGAACCACCTATCTTTGATCGCTTCATTGTTAACAACATCTTTATGTAACCCCCCTCCTCCTTTAATGGCATTTGGCGGCTACTTTATCATAACTCTACTTATCTTCTTCGGTATGTCGAATATAATATTTCAATAAAAAAAATTTATACAATAAATTATTTAGATAATTATTTAAAATAATTTGGTTTTAGCAATTATATATATATTTGGCTTTTATATTAATTGATTTTGAGTTTAAATATTACAATAATTCAAAATATATTATTTGAAACAGATAATGTAGGGGGAGGGTCAAATATAGGCATTGCCTGTAAAGCCAGATCCTTAATATATTTATGCCCAGCATAGTGAGTATTGCTGAGCCCCATGTCCGTGTCATCAAACTTCTCCCCTGCATTATTTCTTTGCTTAAGCTTCTTATACGCAGCCAAAATTTCATCTGCGGTGAGCCTATATGACGGGTGGAAGACACCCATTTGTGAGAGGATCATTCTTAATGGCCGATCATAGGCTGGACCCCTATAAAGAACAAAAATATCAGCAATTGTTTGGAACATATTTGAGCCATACCTTTTGCACTTGGGATCTCAATTTAGAATCAAGGCACTTGATACTTTCGAGATAAGGCAAAGGAGGGCAAAGGGGGGATTCCCTCCAGTGTTCTTACAGATTTGGCAATAAAGGAGAGGCGGGGTTCTTCACAACTTCATACAACTCGGCAAGAGTATTTTTGTCGGAATCGGAATCGGTATAGGTAAATAGGGAGCCCCGAGTCCATACATATACCAACGTTGCGAACAAACTCCAGACATCTATTACACTTGTCTGTTGCCACCCACAGAAATTTTCTGGTGCAATGTAACCTACACTCCCCTGGAACCCTGTGTCTCCTTTCTGTTCTAACAATCCAACATCCCCAAGCTGTATGTCATATGGTGGCTTCCGTGAGTCAAGGAAAATATTTTCCGGCTTCACGTCTCGGTGCACCAAGTCTCTACCTGCGAGATATTTGAGTGCAGACAATACAGATTCTATGACCGCATCCAAGAGAGGGCCGAGGGCTGGGCGTACCTCTTCAAATGGACGATGTTTGAATTCCTTTACCAGCATATGTAAATCCAGCTTTTTACGCTTTAAAAATATCACCGGTGGTGAGAACCGCCATCCGTAGCATGGAAGTATACTTGGCTAATGTGCATTTTGATTAGTTTCTGGGTCTCTATTTATATATGGGGGCCCTATGCTATATAATACGGCAGGGCATTTAAGACTTACGTGGAGCAATTGATTAGGCGCTTCATACCATCGGTACTCTAGTTTGTGTCTTTGTCTGCCATCGGGAGTGTCGGAAAATACTTTCACTGCCATTTCGATGTTTGTATTGTTGATAAAGGCTCGCCAGACTTCCGCGTAATTGCCCTTGCCAAGCCGCGGCTGGACTATTTTATATAACCATTGCCGTAATTGCGGTGGGGATGCCATCTCCCTTTCCAATAGTTGTATATTGCTTATTGTAGACCGCTCTCCACTTGTAGCCCGCTTTTCCGAACCACTTCTTTCTTGACGAGCTGGATATTGTTTTACACTTGTAGATCGTCCTCTATGAGGTATTTTTTTTGGGACAGCGCTGGGTTGATATGCTTCAGTCGGCCCTTTTCCAAGTTGTCCTCGATCCATCGTACCTTTATATGGTTGATCTGAGTTGGATGCACTCCTGTGGTACATGATGAAAGAATAGAAAAAGAATATGGAATAGTATGTGCACCTAAAATTAATGGCATATAAAACGTAAGTACTCAATTTTAAGTTTTGAAAAAGTAGGTTGCGAAGTACTTTCGAATCTTCGCTATATATATACAGCAAGCCAACAAATCGAGGTTAGCTAACCTCGAGCCAGTAAGTCAACCTCGAGCCAGTAAGTCAACCTCGAGCCAGCAAGTTGACCATATCTCGAACCAGCAAGTTGGCCTGTAGCAATCAAGTCAAAATAGCTTTATAATAACTTTATTATATTATATCAATCCATTATATTAATATTTGTCAGGAATAGACTACATTTATTTTCCTTGAGGAGGCTATCAAAGGAAGTTCAGGGATTAGTGGGACCAATATAAAATATTATTAAATATATCCTAGAATCTCTTTTACCTTTAGATAAATCAATACAATCCCATCTTTTAAATATCCTTTATGCAATTCGTTGCACTTATAAACTTAAGGTTCGACCATATAAATACGAGCTCTCGTGCTATTACACAGTAGCAAAATTATCAAACAATTATTATTGTTGATATTTATATTAGCTAGACTCAAGCGCGGTCCCACAGGATTGAGCTAACCCTAAGGGTTCGGTCAATTCTCGGTACCGCTTTGGGAGGCGGTGGCGTACGGCAATATCTTGCCTATGTTTACTGCCCCGCTTCCATCTAGATTGCTTCTAATACAAAATTATCCAAACGACGTAAAAAGCATATTGCAATAGCAAGCTGTGCCCCGCGTCGAAAGAGTAATCACCCCGTGCTCCGACAATTATATTATTCACAACAAATAAAATTTGAAAGGTAGAAAATTGGCATTAATTTTAAATACCTATATAAAAATAACTATATCTTTTATAACAAACCAAGTTAACCTAAATTTATTCCCCCATTTTCTATCTACCTAGAACCTATATTTTGTCTCCACTGAACAGCCTAGCTGTGCTTATTCCTGAGGGGGTCAAGATAGATCGTTTCGATCTTATTGCTAGCTACATTGTATGCGACAGCAGTGATGTTATTCTTTTGGGTCCCCAGCGCTTGTGTGATCCCCCCATCGATATAATTATCAAAGCTGGATAATATTATTGTTAATTATAGCACTGCAGCTTTTTGCTTTGCCGATATTCAATTAGCTACCTAGTTGAGGACTCAAATGCATCATTATCTTCCTCTAAATAATAATATCTGCAACCTTGTGTAAACCTCATTTTTTTTAAGGGCAGTCTGTGAGTTTGTTTATTACATGAAGTTAGGTTTCTAGAGGCTTCCATGAGTTGGATTATAGTTAGGGGGTCGGGGTTGAGGCCAGGGGTACATGTGACCTATTCACCACAAACATCAACAATATTATATAGGTAGATTTTCTTATAATTGACCATTATCTAGGGTCAGAAAAAATTCCCTTCAGTGAAGTGTGCTTGTTTTCGGAAATAAAAGCCCTCGCGCTGTCGGCGAATGTCTAGGGGTGTTTGGCTACCTTTCATCCAAAGCTGCCTTTTTACTTCCTCCCCTATCTCGGACAATAGCGGCTCTTCGGTGGAATTATTGAGCCATGCAGGCTCAAGAAGAGAACTCAAATTCTTCTAAAAGGTAGTTCAAGACATTTCTGGACTTATTCTGGGCACTGGAAGGGTTGGTAGGAGATTTTGAAATAATATACCCCTGAAACCCTGCAATTCTACAAAACAGGTACAAGTATTATAATAATATCTTAAAAGTAGAACGTGTCAGTCTCATATATAATCTTATCGGGTTTTGTAAATTTTTTTTTATTCAACCTTATCCTAGACACTTAACACAAAAAGAACAAAAAAAAAAAAAAATGGCAAATTACCAACCAAAAATATATTAACGATAATACAGTAAAATAACATCCCTGATAAATATTAATATAAATGCATACTTGCTTTGTTTCCAACATCTTTCAAACATGCCGAACAATGATGCCAGAGGATGAAACCAGGGCTTATTAAGAGCCTTATTGCATGTTAAAGGAGCGAGAGAGCAGGAAATATATATATATATTATTATATGAACAACATAACTCTGCGTTTTAACAAGACACATATCTTAATGTTAATTATAAGAAATGTTGCAAATCGGGTTACCATAAGACTCATGTCCACTCTCTGCAGCTATACCACTATATATTTAGATCATTCTGAACTCTTTTTTGCTCTTCAAGTTTAAAATATGTACTAATAATAATCTTGTTGGTATAATCAAAGGTGGTGATTTAGTGAGTCACTAAAAGAGTGAGAATTCGATGCCATGTACAAGAGAGAACAATACGACTCTAATATGGCCAAGAAATTTTCATATAACATGAGTTAGACTTCAAATCAAGTGCCCAAAATTGCGGGGTCTGTATATTAAATCTACGTCCAGATACAAATAGAAGAAATTATGCTTTAATGTAGTAGAAAAAAAAGCTTCAATCTACCAAAAAGATAAGAAAAAGATTTTAATCAATGGTCTTTGAGAGAATGTGGCTTTCAATATATACATGAAAGAAATGTAATTTCAGATAAGTAAGCAGTTACTTGTTTATTTCTGCTAAGGTGTTTTGCAGTGCTGCCTAGAGTAGGATTTATATCTCCATTCGAAGAGTAGGACTTATATCTCCATTCGAAGAGTAGAACAGATTATTGCGTAGGTAATAATAGTCTGAAATGCTCCTTAAGTACCAAATTGGTATCTTCCAAAGTTCTGGCTAATAGCCATTGCAAGCCCCCGACGTGTAAACGTTATCCAAATCTGTCGGAATTACACCCGCAGCAACCGCATCTATATTTCTCGTCAGTATTGTTAAACACACAAGTGCTCTAATTCAAAGCAGACTCGGAAACGTACCCTGGTAACTCCACCTATAATCTCCAAGCTGACTCTTCCACGTCCAGAAGATCCAGCCATTAGTATCTGTCTCATAGCTCATCACTTGCGCCGCAAACCAATTCGCGTAAAAGTTTTGCTGGGTGTCGGTAGCCCAGCCTGATGTCGATTGTACGTCATCTGGGGGAGAAATACTGAATTCCCCTACAATAGTTGGTGTTTCGTTGTCGGAATTGCGGTTATCATTGCAGGATGTTGACAGATAGGAGGATTGGGAGACAGCAACTGAGGTGTCATATTTGAGATACCTGGACAACCTTAGTCAGTGCGTCCTTGGAGTCTAGATAATAAAGGAGAGATAAGGAAAAGGACTGACCGATGATCATCATATGCTGCGAAGTAAGTATTACTCAAGTCTTGGTTGGGATTTCCTGAGCCCCAGAGCCCGTTCATCATTTCAACGTGGAGGTAATTATTTGCTGTAACGCCGAGAGCTGATTCGGCTGAGCGAATTGCCTAATCCGAAATCAGTGGCGTCACTCGGTAGATGAAGTAGTAATATATTTCTGTGGGTTATGGTGTGTAGGTACTCACAGAATAGGCATTGGGATAGTAGCTCGAGATCATGCTAGCAGTAGTACCCGTGTCCTGTACTGGCTCATTGACAATTCCAAGCATACCAACATTGCGGAAGTTGTTATTGGTATGGATTAAATTAGTGAGGTAAGAGAGGAAAGCAGTTCCTCGGTCAAATTGGTAGTCCACGTAGAAACCAGGAGTTGGCGCATACTAGCAGACGTGTTAGAAATGTGATAATTAGGAGTGGCGGACATACCTGTCCAGTATCTGCATTTTCAGCAACTTGAGCCCCAGGGGCACCATGCATGTCAATAATAATATAAAATCCTACATCGCTGGCCCATCCACAAAGCTGCTCGAGATATGTTATCCCTCCTTGGGGAAAGTGTTCGCTGTCAGTGTAGACAATGGATTCGTCCATCCAATATCCCACTGGGATTCGGATAGTATTTAGACCATAGCTTTGCATTTGGGAGATATCACTTTGGGTGATCCAAGAGGCCCAATGTGACTGAAAGACTGAGTTTGCGGTGGATTGGCCAAGGCCTGAGACGCAGTCGAATTCAGAGTTGTAGCTTCCACATCCCATACTAGACCAGGCCGACTCTGCAATCCACGGTTCAAATATGAACATTGAGCCCATATTAACTCCCCTAATCTTGCCAGATGCGGGCAGCCATCGCTTGGAATTCGTACCGTTGCGAAAGTATCCAGGAGTAGAGTTGAAAAGATTGGTCCCATCATTAGCGATGATGGTTTTGTCTGAGCCCGGAAGCCATGCCTCAACAGTGAGAATGAGTGACAATAAGGTTAGAACAACTATATACATGATGAAATATGAACTATGTACATAATAAAGTTGATGCCAAGTCGTGCCACAAAAGGAAATCTCCAAAATATGGGGGAAAGAAGCATATTTATATACTTCTCTTCCAGCTGCATCGTGACTGCTCAAAATCAGAACCATATTTGCAGTACTAAGCCCGGTCAAAGCTACTGTGCATAATCTCCCCAGTCTGGTCCCATCACTCGATGAAAATAAAGGAGATGTCACTGCTACTTCTCCGGAGGTAACGTATGGCCATTGATATGTAAATGCGGAGGAACACGCATGGCAGATAGCAGAGAATACTTCCAGCACCAAAATGAGACAAGTCCCTAGGTCTCTGGCTATGATAGTTCGGGGAGCAAGAAGCATAAATCTTAAATTGGCGATTTCCTCAGTTCCTGCAGAAGATTTACAGTCTGATGACCTTCCAGTTTAGGAAGAGTACCTAGGTACTCGGCCCGTTACTGACACCACGCGCTCTGGGGCTTCTCTGGTGCCCCATCTCTTAAAGCCGACTCCATCTACTCGTGACATTTATTTGCGTACAGAATATTCGGAGCATGGCTTTGTTTGCCGTTCTGTGCGTCCAATTCATGCATCTTGTACTACGGGGAAATTAAAGGGGGATCTAACCTTACAATAAGCGAGCAAGATACCCGGGTCTTGGCAGAGGATGAGGAAGGTGATTCCGGCATCTCAGTGTTTTAAGTTGAAACGAAAAAGTAACGTCACATACCCTGTTTACATGTTGAGCTTGAGCTCTGCCTCTTCTGACCTGCAGTACCGAGGTACCGTAATACCTGAAATAATAAAGATGGGGCGTTCTCCCCAGTCTTCGGATGCCTTCTTCCTTACAAGGTCCTTGACTAAACTACGCAAAAACACCTATAGAAGAAGCGGTGTTTTCATACTTCCTCCTTTTTGCTCGACTTTAATTGATCTCACGAAGTTACAGGATATCCCAAGAGGACCGCCCCCAGAGAATTCACCCGCCATGGCCGGTCTGAGACATGATTTCGGGGGGTCTTCCCACAAAATCTTGTAAGAAGGCCACTGGGGACCTCACAGTGACCGGCATCAAAATCGGTCCGACCTAAATTCGAAGCCATTTTTGACTGCGGATATTACAATGTTTGTCGAGGAGTGGGGGGGGGGGGCTGAGCGAGAAGCGGGGAAGTTAGATAGAAGATCCTTTAAAGTAGAATTTAGTGAAATAAAATATATGATAGTAGTAAAACAGTTACTGTTAAGATGAGCCAGGTGTCAATAGTGAAAATGTAATTGTATGTATATAATATATGCATATAAGTATCAAACTTGCCTCTCGCAATAGTTGAGCATATTTTTTCGTCTCTTTCCTCTAGCTCTCGTTGGGCTATTACGTTGGGCTTTAGGACAAACCCCAAGAACTGTCTATGAAGTGTTAATGTGAGTTTAAGACCTGGGAACTGCACTTATCAAGTCATTTGTTTAGTGTCCCAGTTACCACTTCCTTTCATATACACCCACCAAGCCCCTCAAGTATAAAGAAAGAAAGAAAAAAACTCAAGCTAGCAATTTGGAACCAAATATCCAAGCTCGTGTGTTCGAGATCGACGGGTAAAATTTTCATAACTTGAATATAAGAACTGTAACTGCAGATTCTTAAATCAAACAATAACCATAACAAACCAGTGATTATTCCTTGGGAATTAGCCATAATTGATCCCAACAGATCCGGATGTATAAACTTGTATTTAACTTTGGCTGAAGAGTACTTTGCACTAATATCTGAAATTTATCAAGCCACACTTTGCAGCTGAAGTTACTAGTTAGATGCTGCCTATGAATCGGTCATTTTTATTCTAGTGCATAAATCTCCACTTAGACATTCTGAATCTCAACTGTCTGCACTCCCAAATCTAATTTCTTCTCATCCTCGTCATTAAGGCTGGGAATAGAAGAATCTAATGAATTAGAGGTGGGGAGTTCTCCGTCTCTTTTCTTTTGCTTCTTTTCCCTATGAGCGAGCACAGCTATAACTATGAACACAATAACGGTTATTCCTCCCACTACTGCTGCAGCTCTGTTTCCCGGTGTGACTAATCAGAGTTAGTGCAATAGCCCGTCAGTAAGATAAGGTAAGTGAAACAAACCATTAGGCTGGTGGACTTGCTGGAACCAGACCAATGGTATCCATGCTGAAAATGTATCTTCAAATTATTAGCGTGTGATATATAATTGGGAAGGAAAGGGGAAAGCTTACATTGCAGCGTGTTCATGGCAGCAGCGGTAAAGGCTCTTTGCTCAGCATTGTCGGAAATTAACTCCGCCATCCATCTTTTATAGCCAAAAAAGATATTAGTTCTCGATTCCCTTCTTATACAAGTAAAGCGAATAAAAGACTCACGCCATGGTTAATGGGACTGCACTTCCTCCAATCGAAGACAAGATATAAAGGGGAGCTCGATGCGAGAAAGGGCCAAATACAGGTGTTACAACAAGTAAGACAAAAATGACGATAGCGACGAGGTTCCCAAAGATTATGGGCGGCCAGCGGCGGCCTTTCAAGGGGCCATCGGAGATCCAGACGACGAGAAGAGAGTACACAGCCGTGAAGGCATTGCCAAGCGTAGGATACTCGTTCTATACCGAAAGAGCCAGTCAATTAGTAGCCCATGTGCTCTGAATGATATTGGGGGAAACATACAATTTGTGCAACACTATAAACAGGTGGCTGGCCGGGTTTGTTGTGTGCTTTAAGCCAGAAAACGAAAGAAGTAAATGGCGCAGTTCCAAAGGGTTGCATTGCTGTGGAGATTAATAAAGTCAGTATACATGAGAAGTGCGCCATATTACCAAGGGGCTTATGGAACTTACTGAAGATAAGGGTAAAGAGAATTGTCTTCCAACTCGTGAGGTACCCGAGAATAACTTTGACGCTGTAAGGCTTGCCTTCAGGAACTCGACCAATGCTTGACATTCTCTCCCTAGCAAGTTCGATTTCCTAACGACACAACGGTTTCAATTACTTCTCTTTTTTATTTGGACGATGTTGCTATACTTACACGTTCGGAGAATAACCAATTAGGCTTGGCAGTACCAGGAGTATCGGGCAAGCAGAAGTAAGCGAGGATGGCGACTGGGAGAGAAATGATACCGTTGATAACTGTAAAAACTTAGACTGAGAGTAAGGGACGATGCTGTGGAAACCTACCAAAAAGCCATCTCCATCCAGCGAGACCAGCGCGACCGTTGAGAGAATTGTAAATTCCAGCTTGCAAGAATCCACTGAAGATTGGAGCGATTGATACAGCCGACTGTAAAATACCGTTGCGTTTTCCCAATTCACCTATTTTCAGTTAAGCGGTCAGTAGTGTTTCCAAGCAATAACTAAATGGAAATATTCACGTTTATTGTACCAACTGCCAAGAATATAGTAAAGAGCCGGCCAATAACCTGCTTCAAAGAGACCGACAATGAAGCGAAGAGCGAGCATTTGTTTGTACGTCTTGGCACCCGCGAGACTAAACGTGAAAACTGTCCAGCCGATTTCAAGGAAAGGGATCCAGACTGGACATAGCAGTTAGGTAAGTTTGAGTGCTATCGGAATCAAGGATTGTTAGAAAGGGGCTTACTGTGAACGCGGACTCGAGTCAAGATGAAGTTTGAGGGCTAAATCAAACCAATGTGAGTATTGAAGAAAGCTGAAACAGGAGAAGATATATACCCATTGGCCGATAATATAGCCTACCGTCCATGCGACGACGATGTAGTTATACTGATTTCCGTAAAGATCAAGATCTTCTTTCATCCCTGAGACGAAAGCATTGGTGATATTTGACGTATCGATCTGCGGAGCGCTATTAGATATTTATTTGTAAGAAATCAACTAGACTACTCACCCATTTAATCAACATCCCAAGCGTTCCGAACGTCAAAAGGGTAAAGTCTAACTGTAGATAACAACGTTAATTTTTTTTAAAAAAAAAGGCCTTGATAATTGGTAATATAATAGGATAGCCTACCTTTAGAAGGAATCTTCTTTCTTCTTTAGAAACATCAGCAGAATCCCACAACCATCCCTTCCAAGTGCTTGAATGTGTTGTCGATGCAACAGATATTGCTTTTTCTGCCATTGTTCGAATGATGTAAGGAATAAAAATGGATATAGAGAAAGACGAAGAGGATAGAATTGGAAGGTGGAACAAGGGACCAGGTCATATGTACTTGTACAGATGCCAAGGGAAAAGAATATTGAAACTTACCCAAAAACCTCGGCCTGAAACATACATTGTATGCTCCCTTTCTATGGCTAGAACGAGATTCGCAAGACGAGGCGATTATTCCGACAGGCGGCTTGATTCGCCAAGAGTTATATTTGGAGTGTTCACCAATGGATCAGCAGCAAAACCCACGGTATAAGGTGGCTTTTGCTGATACTACATTGACAGCAAATAAGAGCTGCAGAAGGCTGATAAGGAGCTCCAGATAAGGAGTTGTCGGTAACCTTAAGCCTCTTTCTGCTTTTCATGGATAATACACGCATTCGAAAAAGAAAGGAAGTACATGTACATCAATTGACAATCAAGCCGGCCAATGGCGTGATTGAACTATCACGTGGTACGACTCTATTTTCAAGAAAATGACACCTCGGACGCTTGTAATAGGTTAATTTGATGACAGAGTCATGGAAACCCCAACTCATGATCAGGCAAGAGCACTGTATCTGCGGGCAACGAACGAAAAGTATCACGTGGCATTACGCCTTCCCCTGAGGCAAGCCCATGAGCCAAGTACTGGGGACTGTCCGGACCATATCCAGGACCTTACATGCAAGGTGTGTACATGCAAGGTGTGTTGGGCCTTGACCATAGAAGGCCATAATGCTGTTGTCAGGGAATGGACCCTTGGCCTAGCCTATTTACATAAACCCCTTCTATAGCTTTCTAAATCCACAGACTTGACAACACCCGCACTGGGATCAATTGATTGGTGGCCGGTTACAGCTGTACTGTAATGCAGGCGTTCATCATGACTGCTGAAACGCATGCTTTTGTGGGAGTTACCGGTGGAAAACCAGGGAGATTCAAATATTATGGCATTGACTGCAGTACACTAGTGCATTGCCCTGCTCAGTCCACAAAGTCCACTGAGCGGGTGGCGAGGAGACGGCGGGACTCGAACTATGGTCTCTGGTTCAATGATGTATGGGAGCACGGAAAACAGACCGAATCCAACCTCTCAATAAAACTTCAAACCTCTCACCTCCCCACAACTCTTACAATCAATGAAAATCTCATACCCATCTCCATCTGGTCTCGGTCCACACTCTTCGCATAACTCCAGAGCCCTGGCATCGACCTCTTTCTTCCCCTCTTTGTGATAGCCGATTTCCTTGGACATGCCATCCAGCACATCAATCAAAAATTCCGTGTTTTCTCGCAAGACCTGCAGAAAGCGGCGTCTAACCGCCACATTATCGAGCACACCTCTCATCTCAATAACTGCTGCCTCAGCAACCGGGATTCTTAAGCCAGGGTTAGAGGCTGACGTACAACTATAGACTTGGCGGACGGATGCGAAGTAGACTTCGAGATCGCTGGTGTGGTTGAGAGTATATTTGTATTTTGCGGCGGAGAGAGCGGAGAGTCCAGGGATATCGAGCGTGATGGAGAGAACAAAGACGAGAACGTGGGCAGAGAGGTGGAGGTGTGGGGGTGCGAGGGGCGTGGTGTAGGTTGAGGTGTAGAGATAGTCCATTAGGAGAACCACGGTTTGGTAGGGATGGGTGCTTAAATCAAGAATCTCGGAATCCTAGCAATATTAGAAGTGATTCGATGGTGGACGGGAGGTTCGTACTCCTACAGTCTTGATCTGGGATTCGAGGACAGAAGATTGGGAGCACACGACTACTTTGTGAGCTTTCCATTTGTGCAGGCCATGGATGATGATCAAATCGGAGAATTTTCCTGAGAGGAGAGATCTGAAACAGTCAGCCTCTAGCTTAGAACGTATGTAGATAGATCGAAGCAGTATCTATCTGCCTCAAGATTATAGCGCGTTGTCTATACTGCTTACTGTCCCAAAGCCATGGAAACAATGAGAGTGTATGAAGATAACGCATTATAGATAGATTGAAAGGAGTCAATGTAATGAAGATATGTGACCAGAATGTGTTGGATAGATCAAGCGCGACAATTTCTCAATGAAGCATAAAAATAAGATGAGGATGTAAAAAAAAAAGACAAAACATACGATCGAAGAGCTTCCATTGGATTGTTAGGGGAAGCCGAATTGATATTACTGAACGAAGGCGGAGAAGGAAACATAATCTCTACCGACTCAGCTGTTCCTGCCTCCGAAGAATCGGGAGAAATAGTAAATTTACTAGAAGCCATAGAAGCCATAGAAGCCATAGTGGTGATGAGCGATCGAGGAGTAGCGCGGTTTGATTCGTGAATGAGTTGTTGTGCAGACTCGTCCATAGACGAGCGTGCCGGACGTTGAGCTTTGTTGAAAAATGGGTGCGAGGTGAGCGAAGGAGTGTGGAGGATTTGTGGACATTAGCGGGAAGACAAGGCTAAGCATTGATTTTAAAGTAAGAGTGAAGTTGCAATATACCGGGTAGATCGATCGCAAATATATGGAGTTTTGTCTTAGCAGGCGTGTAGCTAGAAAATATGCAGGGTGTTCTGATTACAGATATAGGAACGGCAAAGGACAAGACCCATGTTCAAGGCAAGAATCATTCTCAGGCAATAATGTAAGTTCCATGTGCTCTGGGTTGCTGCATATGTTCTTGAATGAACACCCTCTCTCGCTCTGACCGATCATCATCACAGCTTGTCTGATGATATGCATAAGAAAGCCCACACCCCTGACACGTCGTGCAATATCAAAGTAGTTTCTATGCCGCCTAGGTTAACACAGTAGATGCCATATGAAAGGAACGAGAGGCCATTATCTTGCAAGTAAGCAGTGCCTCCAACATGTTCAACCTGTTTCATCGACTTAAGAAACTCAGAACAAGTTCATTAAACTTCTCGGGATTTTCCCAATAACACCAGTGACCACCCCAATCAACAACCACACCTTCTGCTTTCACGACTCTACCAGGAACATTGATCAATTCAACCACCTTCATCGGGCCAGCAGAAGGAAAGCATCCACTCCTACTGCTCGCAACCACTAAAACTTCTGTTTCTTGTCCTCGGATTCCAAAATTCCAGTGAATACTATCTCTCCAATCCAAGCTGGTATGATCCGCCATCAACTTACCATACCATTCATGATCGCCTTTCATGGCTTCGCTTAGGAAGAAGGATGTATCTTCTTCTCGGGTCGATTCAGAAATAGAGTCCGTCTCCAATGGATGTGACCGGTACGAAAGACAAGCATCGATAGTCCCCTTGTGAGCAGCTTCCGGATTCAATGCGAGTGTGGTTTGAAGAGAGGCCAGAGCAGATGCATTATTCATGCCACGATTGCAGAACCGAGAATCCCATCCGTCCAATGTAGAGTTTTGAAGTGGTGACTGATCAACAAATACAACCTTTGAGAACTGCTCAATGCCAATGAGTTCGGCATAGCTCCTAGACATATGAGTAAGTGATAGTTTATTTGAATTATGTTCATGAGCGAGGGACAATACAGGAGACTAGAAGTAGGAAGTAGGGAGGCGCTTACCATAAGATAGAACACCCCAAACTCCCACCAAGACCCATCCACCGTGGTCTTTCAGCAGAATCTGGGGCCGTCTGTCTCCCATTCTCATTTCCTTTTTCCACATGCACAATCAATTCCCTCAGGTCCATCGCCAACCGGCTGACATGAGACCCATGTTTTGTTTTATCACTATCTCCATGACCACGTAGATCCGGGACTATAACTCTATATTTTCTTGCCAGAGCAGGAATATTACGCTTCCAGACTGCGGAACTACCTGTGAAGCCATGTATCTGCTCAACGTTAGGATTGTGAATGACGAAGCAAATGAGGATTACCCATTCGTACAATATGAGAGAGAGATGAAATGGAAAGCCTGTAGATACTTGAGGATAAACAAGCAGGGATAGAACAAAATGATAAAAATGCAAAAGAGTAGTTGCAGAAATCAGGAAAAAACGCACGAGTATCAAAAAGTCCTTCATCCAGTCCTCAAGGCTCAAGGCGCCAGTATCTATGTATTTTAGGGTAGCTCCATCATTGGCCTTGTACTCATGAGGTTCGTAATCCATTTCTAGTGGACGCTGGGGGGAATTGAAGATGAGGAATAAAGAGGATTCATTAGTAGACGGTTTCACGGCGAAATATCGGATACAAGTCAGCACGTGACCTACATGTATTAACAGATCCCTCTTGGATCATTTTTATAGATGAATGTTGAGAGAGCTCATTAGGACGGAGTTATTTCATGTGTTCATATATTACAGCATATTACCTCAGCACTGTACAGTTCCCAAGGGATTTTCTTCCTCTACGACGCCAACGCTATGGTACTTCTCTGATAAAATATCTATCCCGACCATCCACATTGTTGTACAACCACGTCCTAATCATACATTTAAATAGCTTATTCGGATTGGTGGAATCTTTCCTATCTAGCACCCCTACTACCTTTTCCACCATTCCCTGCAGATCGACCCTCACCTCCACCCCTGTGAGACACCCTCGGGGGGTCAGGAACAACATTCAATTCCTTAACTTCCTTCAACCCCATCTTTCGAACTATCCCCTTCGCGATTGCTGGAACTTCAGGGGCTCCTAACCCCTCAGTAGCAAATGTATTTGCCTCTTGTACAAGCCTAACATTATTCCACTTTAGTCCCTTAAGATGATTCTTATAGTATCCTAACCAGGCCTGATAAATCTTTGCATGATTGTCCATCCTTGTCGCAACTTCTTTCACTTCACTTTCAGCACTCATATCAACCTCTGTAGGTTGAAAGTCGATCTCCTTCAAGGTCCAGGTAGAGAAAAACTGTTCATCTTTGGTGATAATAAAGGTTCCTTTTCCTTCAGCACCAGCTCGTGCAGTACGTCCCAACCGATGAATGTATGATTCTTTATCTGCAGGAACACCGACTTGGAAGACATTGGTGACAAGTGGAAAATCCATCCCTCGAGCGACGACATCTGTTGCGACGAGAATGCCGCTCTCGGCTTGGCGGAAAGCGTTGGTAGCATTTGTTCGCTTATTTTGGGATACACGAGAATGCAGAATGCTGATGGTTGGAAGACCGGGGATAGATCCTAGGATATGGCCGTAGAAGTCTGCAAGAGCTGCGGTGGGAGCAAAGACAATAGCTTTAAAAGTGTCTTGGCCCTCCATGGCCATCTCGGAACGAATAGATCCAACCATTGCAGCTGCAACATCAGAAAAAGATGGCACAACTATAAGTTGTTGAGCAACACGTTCATGAGTACTAATTTCTCCTTCGGGAATAGTAGAGATAAATTTGTAATTCTTTGAAAGTACAAGATGTGCAACCTTTTCGATTTGGGGAGAAACTGTGGCAGAGAACAGCATTCCTTGCCGGTTGGATTCCTCCTTGTTAGGAAGGCATTTGATAATATCTTTCAATACGTTAATAAATCCCATGTCTAATAACCTATCAGCTTCATCGAGAACAAGGGTATCCAGATTGCGAAAAGCGTCTTTCACTCTGTCATCGCTAAGATGATCATACAGACGACCAGGTGTAGCAATCAGAATATCACATCCCGCAAGAAGCTTCTTCTCTTCCCGATCTTTGTTTGTGCCTCCAATCGTAAATAAAACCTTGTATTTCGGGAGTCGTTGTAGTAGTTTATCGGCTTCTTTTGCAATTTGCATAGCAAGCTCTCTCGTCGGAGAGATAACAAGGAGTGATATGCCGGACTGGTTCTCTCTATTATTGTTGATCAGGGTTTGAATGGCGGGAAGCAAAAATGCCATCGTCTTCCCGGTTCCCGTCTTTGCTTGTGCCAGACAATCACCGCGGTCTGTGAGAAGATAACGAAGAGTCTCTGCTTGGACCGGCATCATATGGTCAAACTTCAGGTCTTCGGTAATGGTATCAAGCATGACCGGGTGGATGAGATTTTCTTTTGCCAAATCGACAAATCGGGGAGTGTCGAGAGGAATTGACTCTGTGAGGGGAGGAGTAGTTGCTCTGCTGGGTAATGACGCTTGCAGAGCTGAAGCATTGCGTGTAATATTTGCATTTGATGCTTTGCCTCGATGTCTGAAATGCCTCTTGGCAGCTGAACCTCTCTTTGGTTCTTGCATTGCGTTGAGAAGGCTCCTCGTAAGGACGCGTCTAAAGGTGGTTGTAAGGGAAAGCATTCCCTGCTTTGAGTTTTCAAACTCAAGAAGAAAACTTCAACAAAGATAAAATTTGTAAGCCCATAGACTACTTGCTTAGTCAGCAAGGCTGATGACGAGGCTAGGCATTGCCTAATTTCAACTTCCGATAGGCCAACTCTTTTATAGAATTGAATATTGTAATTGATGCCAGCACTAGACAATTGAATATTCTCTTTGATCCACCAGTGCTGCACCATGTAATACATACAAGATACTAGCATCGAGATTCATATTCCAAAAGCCATAGCGACTTCTAATATTTGCACATCCAGCTCCAATTCAATTTTTGCCTTTGAAATTCTTCACAAATTAAAATAATATTTTCAATATATGCTATACATCTTAAATTCTTACCTCCCTCTTTTTCATTAAACCAACATTGCTTCTCTCAAAGTAAAAGAAAAGAATTGCAATGATTAACATTGCATAGTATTTCCCTCTCCCCGATTACAAAATATTCTATGTCTCTCTTCGGATCAAACTTCCCATAGGGAAATATATCGACATCAAAACCCACCACCACCAAGTTCCGGACCTGGCTTTCCACTTTTTCTTTCTCCCCCCCATGTCTCAGTTTCGAATTTCGGTATGAGCTGCGGGAAATTATATGTTGGTATTGGGCATAGTGTTATCTTGATTTTGAAACGAGGGGTTGTTGGTGCGAACATGAGACTGGCAAGTGTCGGGTAGATATGAAGTGTCTATTTGTATCTGATGAGACATGTGTGACTGTCCAAAGAAAGGGTCTCGAAGAGAGGGCGGTGGTGGAGTGTTGGAGGATTTTATAATTGGAGGTGTGGTTTGAAAGGGAGGTGAGGTGCCATATTCGTTCAAAGGGGGGGAAGCGAGCGATATGTATTGTTGGCAGTATGGAGGGGGGTATGGAAAACCCTCGTGCTGGATTGTGTATGGTATGGTTGATTGTTGGTTGGCATTATGCTGGAGTTCATCGGTCGATTCTCGTGCTCGAATTATGGGTGAAGGAGAGCAGTCGGCAACTTGTGGATAAGAAGATTCGGGAACATATGAAGGAAACATGACCCATCCTCCTGAAGATATATCAGCATAACCTTTTCCTCGAAGTATTCTCACCCACGCTGTGCCGGTGGCTCTGTGCATAGCGTCCCGAAATCAGACGCTAAAGGAACATTGACAGTGACTAGTACGCAAGCCTTCGTCAGTGAAGCCCCTTGAGATAAGATAGAACCAAATCCATAAATCTAGGCTTACAAGAAAGATATGGATGCATTCTCTTCACATGAGCTCGCATAGCCTTCCTTCCGCTCGCCAATGCTCGGCATTCGGGTTCTTTGCAGAGGACAAGTTGATGGCTTTGTAGATGTCGAACAAGGCTCTCTTTTGAACAAAGTGCTGACTTGCAATTGTGATGTGGACAAGGAAACCGTTGTCTGGGGCCTCGGATGGTGCGCTTAGGCATTGTATGGAGAGAGGCTTTGGACGTAGTGTTGATCGAAGATGTTGAGGGAGGAAGATGTTGTTGAGAACATGGAATAGCTTGATGTAACAACAATCTGATGCTAAAAAGCGAGATATGATGGGGTTTATACTAACTGGTAGATAGGTATGCTCTTTTCCTCGTGTTGACCGATCGCTAGTAGTGCCACCTCGAGCTGAGTGCGGAAACAGGGGGTGGTCAGGGTACCTTCGATATACATTCATCTGATATGTTATTAATCACTTTCCCTTTCGCCATAGATACTATGCAAGTTTTGGAGTGTGGCAGATACTAAACATATGATTGGGCTTAGAGCATCGCCAGCCCCTTTCATTACCTACACAAGAATTACCAGTTGGTTTTGGCCTTGAAACAAGTTACGAATGTCAATATGCACGCTAGAATGAGTGATCATATTTTCTCAAGCATTAGACGCTGTCACAATCGCCAAGTATGCCTTGAATGGTCAGTAGTTAGCTCTAAGATACCCGGAGCCAGTTATTTTAGGGCTATTGTAGCAGCCAATATGCTGTGAATCAATTATTGCCGATACTTACCAAATGAGACACATCCAGTCTCTTGGTGAATAAGCTCTCTCATTGGCGGAGGGTATATCAGGGCCCGCAGAAGTATCAGGTATACCTAGGGAGACCACGCATCAGTATAATAAGCCTGATGCTTTCGTTTCATGGGTACACTGGTATTCTTGAAAGGTCCCACGGATAGAGCCGTTAGTTTCAATCTAAAAGAGCTATCGATCTGTATGTAACATAATGTACTAGCTCATAAAATCCCGAGATAGATACACCCACATGAGGATTCCTGAGAGAATTAAGGGGCTTAAGGGTTTGAGTCAGAAATGAACGACAACTAGGCTGTCCGCCCACAAGCAATATCGTCCAAAATAACAGGTACCTATTTACCAGCCCAAATAGGAGGAACAATAACGGCACATGCTTACGCAAATAGTCCATGCTTACAATCAATGATATCCGCCACCCACCTCCATGTCAGTGGTTGCAAATGAGCGGTGAGAGATATCAATTTATCTGACAAATGATAGTTTTGTTTATGTACGGGAAGGGAGTGAGAACGTGGTAGACTTGCAGAAATGAGAGGGGATGCATGCGCCAAATCAAGCAGTAGTAATCGTGCCAGTCAGTTGGATGCCATATTGCTTGAGAGAAGGAAATATTGGTGTGCAGGCTGTGTTGTGTTATGCGATCAATGTTAACGTTCCGAGGCGCATTAGGTAAATAAGATAGGAACCCTTTTCCAGATGAAGAGAGATAACGGCAATGGGCATACGGAAGTAACTAGCACGCACCTGCTTCAAGTAAGATTTATAGAGAAAACTTATAAGCTCAATAACGAGACCAGATACTGTGATGTCCCCTACGTCCTAATATAATAGTGAAAATTCTTTTGGCTTCCAAATATCTACGGCAGAAACATACTAAAAGCCGATAAATCTCCTTCACGTAGCCCTCTATCCATCCATACGTGTTATGGTATAACTACCCTCCGTGTGTTTTTGGTATTGGACGCGTCCGAAGATATCGTGAAACCTCTATAACCAAATTCCTTAACCATTAATTCAACGAAGGGATGGAACTTTTGCGGAAGACAAGGCAGTGTACTTGCCTTGAAGGTAATAATGGATGACATCGAATGCTGTTGAGCATGCAACTATCCATCAAGCTCGAAAAAGAACCTTCCACCGTCTCCCATCGGTTTGTTTATATTGATGTTTTAAAGCTCTACCACGCATATGCCATTATAATTTTCGTGTAAATATAGTTGAAGTTATAGTTCCGAAGTATTGTCGCTCGAATTCAGGTGGGAGTATCGTAGTTAGAGTGGGCATCCCTCAAGCAACTTTTTACTCCCTGCGGGATATAGACCTGCGGGATATAGACGTACGGGATCTGGCAGACGCATATTGGTCTATTCAGATCTAGTAGAATGGTTGGGACGCGTAAAACGGATCTGAAATATTGTTGAAGGAGATTCGAGACCTTGATCCGGTCTTTGAAGGCTGGCATAGGGATAGATCGCAAAGGGATAGCGGCCCTCGGATCTGGAAGAAATCGAAATTTTGGGGGGTATTCGAAAGCGATGGATTTGAGGTAATTCGTAGGATTGTCTGGCGCAGGGCTTCAGTCAAAGTCTTATTTGGACTTGATAACAATTTGACAAGGACAATGTTGAAGCGCGCGACAGTGCTGGAATGTGATATAGATTCCGGCAGCCTTGCTGTCTTCTGTCCAGCCTTTCCCAGCGCCCAACATCTATTTTCAATTGTTGATCACAAGACGTCCATAATCCGAACAGGGACATGATTCCTTGCCCCAAAGCCTCACCGGGAATACTTTCGTTATTGAATACTTTATTGTGGGAAGCCCGTCCCTACCCTTGTCGCTAAAAATCATAAGGAAACATGTAACATGGCATTAATAATCAATCCGACATATTAATTAGAGGTTCGATACACCTAGAATACGACTACCATAGGAATATAATTGCGACGGCAAAAACAAACCTTGTGTCACTAAAACATATATTCTATCATAACGCTCAAATGTTACACGCCCCACAATATCCTCGCCCTTTTAATATGCCATCAATGTGATGGCAAGAGCTCAATATAGATACGTTCTGAAGCGAAATTAGTACAACACTGCTCAATAGATCCAGGGGTGGACCAGACTTCTGTAGGTGCTCGAAGGCTCCCTTCCCTTGTATTTCTTGGTGCTTTGATACAGCCTGATCAGAGCAAGCAAGTAAGTATTGGATCACGTTCCGTTCTTTTTAGCATTGCCATGTGATATCTCACAGCGCCCAACAAGATTTGCATTTCATTCCTCCAAGCACAATACTAAGCTTGAGGGAGAGAAGGAGTCACTGGATCTCAAGTCTTGTGCGAAAATCACGTGATAAACACTTCTCCATCCTTCTTCTATTTTGGTCTTCGCTTTGAAAGCTGAAGGGACAATCTCAATTCAACGATCAATTCCAATGAAACTCTTCACTGGCAAGGAAACGTCACATCAAGTCATCGACACTTCGATATCCCATCTTTTGTCAGCGAAAAGACCCACTGAAGCCGGGCATCAGACTTTCGCCCGCTTTATATCTTCAGATATCATCCTACTGTCATGAGTAGCTGAAACGCCTAGTGGCCGGGAATTAAAATTGCAATGCGGTGGAGTTTGGTTCGAAGATTAGGAGTGAAGTGTTCATTAAAGCTAGCGCATGCTTAATAATCGAATGGTTCATCTGTGTATCCTGTTTTCTGATGTTCTGGGTCTTGGTATAATATAATGTCAATTTTGCGTGATTCTAGCTCATGGCGGTTACTCCGACATCAGCTTTCAAGTAGTATTTCCTATCTTCCGCCTATTTAGCTTTTGTTATTCTCAAGCTCTCATATCAATTACTGCACATGAACGAGAATGCACAGACGTTGTCCCATCCCGCAGCTAGTATTCAATAGTCTAGCAATACTTCAATATTTTTAACCACTATGCAAGTGCTCGATGGTTGGCATTGGAGTTTGGGACCGAGTATACATTACTTCACCGGACTTCATAACTATTGCGTCGCACACAGCGAACATTTCTAAATCTCGAGGTAGGCAAAGGCACAGCTTGCACCATAAATTGAAATCCAGAATTTCTTCAATCCCAAAGCACATCCCATCAGAAAGTATCTCTGACTAGCTTGCCTCTAGTATGCCGAGCAGGAAACTCTGGTCTGCGTGCGATCTTCTCTTGAATCATTATGGATTGCTTGCAGATCTGATCGCAGGATTGCTTTACCGGGCTCCACTCAATCCTTCTATATCGCTTTCTCCTAGGTCCTGCTATTTGGCTTCAGTGTCCTCCTCTCCGGCCTCTTGACTCCAATATCTATCTCATCTGAAGGGGTCGGAAAGCGACCCGACGAAGGAAGGAAGAAAAAAGAAGGCTCCCTTGCAGCTAAAGGACCAAAAAGTGCACTAGCTACCCAGAATGTTAGATCTAACTTAGTTGTAGTGTCCCAGTGGCAATTATATCCGGATGTCATTCTACAAATTTACTTTACGCGGAATTTATCTTTCTGCTATGAGCATTATCCACTATTGGGAATAGCGGAGACAACATGAGAACTTAATATAGATTCCTAAGTATTTGGACCAACATCCGTGTCGTTTTGGCTGTCTGAGATTTGAGGAGTTTCATATGGATCTGAATGGAATGGTTCGGACTTGAAGAGTTGGACCTATCTAAAGCCATAAATACTCAAGTCAAGCTTCGCCACGAGATACTGCAATAACTTTCATACAGTTCATGATTTCCAATAAGCAGCTCTCCAGATTCCGGGCATCAGGTTCAACAATGATTAATACGTCTCGCACAACTCCCGATATTGAGAAGTAAATCAACCTTTAGGAAGTGGGCGTGTCACTAGGCCCCCATTCAAAGGGATGGCCAAGCGACCTGGATACACGTCACCCAAGGATATACCCAGCAATCAAACCTGGAAAAAATACCTGGCCACCTACCTTACCAAGGTAGTTGATCCTTCCAAAGCAAGTCACGTGCTTATATATCCAGCAGCGCAGACCTGAACCAACCGACGCGTGTACTCTGAACCTATTCAAGGCAATTGGAATCACTGCAGAATGTACTCTGTCAAATTGAAAGAAACCATAGCATTATCTCATGGCATGTGCGAGAGAAAGGAAATAGAAATATAAAAAGGGACCTCGGCCGGCTCTTCCGAGCGCATACCAGAGACAAATTGCGACACCCCATTCTAGACACGCGCGCATCGACACAAGACATGGAAATCATCCTTCATCCTCCAATAAATTGGATTGGTTAGGTATGTTGTAGTGGGCTGGACAAGTATAGACGCATGAATTGACGTCTTTTCAAGGTTTCGGCGGACAAGGAGAACAGATCACCGGACGACGTCGTTCATACATTTACGGCGATATGCATCGAGGGAAGTGTCAGATCGCCAGACGTCATAACGAGCATTATCAGTTCTATCCAAGGACGAATTTAGGTATATTGTACGTACAATATACGTACGTTATACGGTCAGCGATATATTCCCCGCACTTTGCCTCATGCATCAAGATTGGAAATTTGACATCCACCAGATCCACGCTCTGTCGATCTCCCGATACCCTTCCAATGACAGCAACGCCGAAATTTGTAACGTTGCAAATCGACATCTCATTGGATGCAGTGATGCAGTGAGCTCAGATACCTGTCAAATCGGCGACATGGGCAAGATGACCACCTGAGGTCATCGTATAGCTTATGTTGTATGACCCCCTCAACATAAACTCATGACAGAGGCAAATGGAGAAGTGAGCCTTTGGATTCAGACTCCGAATAAGAAGCTCCGAACTAAGAATCAGTAAGGAAACAGACAGGCGCCTCTCTGGCAAATGAAGAAAACGGTTCCGTAAGGTCCAATCGCTTCGTACAGTTCAGATGAAAGATCCGCATGTATAGACTAAGCCTCATCTCGTGATTTGTAGTTGAAGCCCTGGTCGAATTATGGGGACCTTATGTCAGTTTACGGGTGCCTTGTTGAGGGAATTCCTTCGGGCCGTTTTATTTCCCCCTCAAATTTACAAGGACAAGGCAGTGCATTGCGGCGCATTGGCTACGATCTGCACCCCCAGATGAATTTTATATTATGTCCAGATCCCCGGAACATCGTTTTGTTTCTGACTACTACTTCATCTGATAATTTATTCATCGAGACCAAGTGGTCTCAATTCAGAGTTTGTTTTATTTTATGTTTTTATCTTAAAAACTGCGATCATGAAGTCTCATGCATTAGCAGGGTTCTTAGCAACGGTGGCAATAGTTGTCTCGGGCTCTACTTTTACACCTGCCAGACCACCGGCATTTCCTCTGGCAGTCAAGTCTCCGTATATGAACACTTGGTTGGAAGCCGGAAGTAGTAATAATGGCCTTTTGGCAGGAGCATGGCCGTATGTATTATTCCCATTTCAAATGATCTTATTATGCTAACTACTTCACAGGCGCTTTTGGGCGTAAGTAACAATCCAAAGGCGATCTTTCTGTAAGGATATCAGCTGATCTAAGCGTAGTGGACTACAACCCGGTGCAGTTGCAGGATCAACTGGTGCAGTCACTGGATGGGCTGGATTAATCAAAGTCGACGGAACTCTGTACACCTGGATGGGGGCACCAACTGTCTCTGGAAGTTTGCCTCCGAGCGTCACTCAAGAAAGCGCCGAATATACCTCAGAGAGGACGACCTTCATCATGAATGTAGATGGATTAATTTCGATGAATGTATCTTTCTTATCACCAATAACTCCCAATGATTTTGAACGTCAGTCTATCATTGGAACTTATCTCAACGTCGACATAGCCTCACTCGATGGGGCTTCGCATTCAGTGCAACTGTATGCTGATACGTCTGCCGGTATGTTAGTTCTGTAATCACCTCCTAGTCAGCTTATTAGGACTTTGTAGTTCAAATTTTGGTCCATTGCCAACGTTGCTTACTTACACCAACATGCTCCCTTACTGATATATTTTTAGAATGGGTCTCTGCGACACACAACACCGATGTTGCCCAGTGGAGGTAAAGCATTTTCCCACACATCAGTAATCTTTGCTTACTTTCGTGAAGCTACTCGGATCAAAACGGAATTGCATCGCACCAAAGTTTCAGACAAAATCAGTCTGAATTCAATGATGACTATGCTGACGATGGCGCCCATTGGGGATATTGGTATTGGTCGACGGCATCAACCTCCACCCTGACCTATCAATCCGGAGAAGATGTTACCGTTCGTGGTAAATTTGGAACCAACAGCAATCTCCCAAATACTCAAGATACGAATTATAGAGCAATCAGCGATGATTGGCCCGTCTTTGGCTTTGGTCAGTATATCCACCCACATCTACTTCGATGCAGTGAATTGATTCATATAGCAAATGATCTCGGGGCTGTAACTAGTAGCGTGTCAACTCTTTACACAATAAATCATGCCCAGCAAAATGCTATCTATTTCGATGGTGCCGATGGGGATGTCTCAGTTCCATCTCTATGGACTAGCTACTTTGATTCCGATTTAGCCATGGTATGTTCTACTCTCCGTGAAAATATATTTACTCACTCTTTGCTAGGTCGAATTCTTCTATAATGACTGGTCTAATAACCAAGGCCAAATAGATCAATTAATTGCTGTTGATTCACTCGCAGCTGGAGGTCAAGATTACCTAACCATCACATCTCTCTCCGCTCGTCAAGCTTTCGGGGCCGTTCAACTTACTGGAACGACTGCTAAACAGTATCTCTTTCTGAAGGAAATCAGTTCTGATGGCAACATTCAAACCGTGGATGTTCTCTTCCCAGCAATACCAATATTCTTGTACACGAACCCAACTCTTGTCAAGTTGTTGCTGGATCCATTGTATGAAAACCAGGAAGCCGGTCAATTCCCACAGACTTACTCAATTCATGACCTTGGAGCAAATTACCCACGCGCAATCGGCCATACTGATGGCGGTGGAGGTTTGTCAACACTTTATTCCCAAATATTCATGTACTAATAAATTGAATAGAAGCCATGCCGCTTGAAGAATGCGGGAACATGATCATTGCGACCCTAGCCTACGCCCAACGGTCAGGGGACAACGCGTACTTAACACAACACTACCCACTCATGAAACAATGGACCGGCTACCTGGTGGAAGAAGCATTAATTCCGGCAGACCAACTCTCCACCGATGATTTCCAAGGCTCGCTTGCTAACCAAACCAATCTCGCACTCAAAGGAATCATTGCTATCGAGGCCATGTCTGTAATTGCTGGAATTACAGGTAATACGGCTGATCAGACAAATTATCATAATATTTCTACCGATTATGTCTCGCAGTGGCAAGGCTTTGCCGTCAATACTGCTGCGGACCCACCTCACACGACGCTGGCTTATAATGATGCGGATTCTCATGGTAGCTCCCCTCATTTTCTCTTTTCACTCCACACCTCTGACATCCTTTACTTTTAGGTCTATTATATAACCTCTATTCTGACACACTTCTCTCCCTCAACCTCGTCCCGCAATCCATCTACGACCAGCAATCCACCTTCTATGCCACCATATTCGCCACCTACGGAATCCCGCTCGACACGCGTGCCGTGCAGACAAAATCCGACTGGGAAATGTGGACCGCAGCCATTGCATCCTCCTCCGTCCAACAAACCTTCATCCACAAACTCGCGACTTGGATCGGCGAAACCAGTACCAACAGAGCGTTTACCGATCTTTACGAAACAGACACCGGGGATTTTGGGGACGGTCCGTTCATTGCGCGGCCCGTCGTGGGCGGCCATTTTGCATTGCTAGCTCTGAAAGATACGCCAGCTGCGAAGAGGAAGAGGGTGGAGAGAGAGTTTACGGCTTAATGTTTTTAATGAATTATACCCATAAGTATGGGATGTGGATAATCTCAAGCTAGACTGCTATTTCGAGGGGCGTTGGTGTGGTGTATATATATATATATCATCTTCTTATTTATAATTTGAAAATTGAAAATATATACATTTTGATCAAGACTTAGAGTGTTTCCGTCGATCGAATAGACCCATAATTTAACGACTTTTCCATTGCCTGCACAGCTATTTATACCATTCTCTACCTAGGCCCCCCTTCTACCCCCTGCTACTTCCCTTCACCTCCAACTCCAACTCCTTAACGCGCCACCAGAAAAAGGGGGTTTCCCCTACCAGAAAACACCTCAACCAAAGTGAAGCAGCCAACTACCCTCGCTTTATCAACGGATAAGGAGACCACTCAGTATACCTACTTGTTCTTATCGTATACATATACGGGAGTGGCGACGCAGCTTAGCTCTAGGAAATAAGGGTTTGTATGTGGTGTCTTTGGCGTTTTCATAAGATGGCACGGTGGATAGGTAGTTATTCATGTTTTGCAACTAATCAATGCATATTCTCATCAAACTTATATTCGAACCGCAACTCTCTGCCTCTGTCTTTGTCCGCCAATGTATAATAAACAACAATCATCTCCTGCACCAGATCTCACACCCCCAGCTAGAGCTACTTTCTTATTGGCAATAAACAGGTGGGGTACTTGCATATGCATATGCACAAGGTCCCCCTCCATCCTGCAGAATCAGAATCACATAGACAACGTCAAAATATAATGAAACATAAAACAATCATATGTCTGATATGAGATCAGGGGGCCCTCTCATGAACCGCTCCACCAAGAACTCCAGATATTTCCCACACCTACATTTTTCTCCAAACCCCCGCTCACTTGATAAAGCAACCATGGCTCTACATCCCACCGCAATCTATTCCGGCACCACAGCTCCTGAAAATTCGACCTCCTCTATCCTCCTTAAGATTGGCAACGGCGGCGCAGGCGAAAGCGGACTAATCGAAGGCAACCCCCTCCCCTCCCCTCCCTATAATCCCAGTTGACATGGCCAGTACTCTCCAACGCTTTCATAACCCACATGACGCAAACCCAAAATCACTCCGCGTTCCAAATCGCCTACTACAAAGCCTCGTCTCCACACGCACTCAACCTCCTCAAGACAAAAGCCATCGACCTCTCAATCACATACACCCCCGTGGCCGAAAGCCTGGCCATCGCCGAAGGAAGCGCGAACTCGCCCGCTTACTACGTGTTCCGAGACCACTTCATGCTCGTGGGCCCGAAGCAGGACCCAGCCGAGATCCAGGCCAGCGAGACGATCGAGACAATGATCGCGAAGCTGTACGACGAGGCGGAAAGGAGCGATGGGCAGCGCGTGCGCTGGCTGAGCCGATTCGACGGCAGCGCGACCTGTGTCAAGGAGACCGAGCTCTGGCTCTCGATCGGCAGGATGCCCTTCTGCCACCCGCAGGCCGCTTGGTTCCATAAGTACCACACATTCCCCGTCGCGGCCTTAACGGCCGCCCTCGTGCTGGGAGAGTATACGCTTACGGATCGAGGCACCTATCTCACGCTGCCGCCGGCCTTGAGATCGCAGGCGCGGGTTTTCAAAGAGGCGAGCGATGGGCTGGATGATCGGTTGCTGAATCCGGCGCATTTGCTGATTGCGAGGGAGGCGGAGAATGGGGAGATGGCGAGGCGGTTCGCAGAGTGGGTAACGGGGAGAGAAGGGCAGATGTTAATTCGGGGCTTTGAAAAGGGGGGTGAGAAATTGTATAGCGTGGCCCCTGAAACGGGGGAAGTTTAGATTCCGTTAGGGGAGTTGTTGATGTGTTGGTCATCCGAGGGATTGAGCTTGGAAATTGTTGTTTGAGGAATTGTTAAAGCTCGATGAATGTTTTAATTAATTCAGTAGGCTACCATCAATATCAGCACCATTTACTTACTACTCCTGCCCCTCTCAGCAACCTCAAATAACTCGAGTAACGGATGTAAGAAACCTGAGAAAAATACAAATAAAACATAAAGGATTTCAAAAAACAGCCCGATCCAATGACTCGACCGTGATTTAAAATAACGAACTTCTAGAATCGTAGATTAAAAAGAAGCAATAAGAGCCAGTACCGCGTTTGTCCAACTTGAGAAAAACACAATGGAACCATCAAAATTTGCAACCCTTTTATATAGACAAAAACTCGCTATACACAAACAGATATCTCTCAACGCCCCTGATCCCACGCCCCTACCAAGCTGTTTTCCCCAATAAACTCCGTGGCCACCTCCTAACACAGTATTTCCTCCCCTCATCCAACAACAGTAAGCCCAATCCAAAGGCAGCCGGCAGGAACCAATGCTCTACGGGAACCCGACTGGTGCCCAAGGAAGTCTGCAATTGCGGGATATAATTCCAGAAGAAAGCCATGACTAAGGCAAACGCAATGGCGGGCCACAGATACCAATTCCTGGTCTCTGGATTCCAGACGGGCGGATGCTGGAAAATGGAGAGACGCCGGGTACGTGTAGCAAGGAGGTTGAACCATTGCATTACCACCAGATTCACGAAATAAATGGAAGATGCTTCATTGAGTCGTGCATTTCTGTACTCCTCGCTAATGCCCTCAGGGGAAGCACCGTAGCCGAACCACAGGGAGGAGAAGGGGATTCCAGAGCGCTGGAGATACCAGAAAGACATGGCGAAGGAAGTAACGGTTTGGACGACGCCGATGAAGCCGTAGGAATGCAACATGAGCTGCCAGTCAACTAGGCGGTCTGTTTTCGGGTTGCGAGGGCGGCGGAGAAGGACGTCGGCTTCGGGGTTTTCGTAGGCAAGCACGGTGGCTGCGGCGCAGTCGGTGAAGCAGCAAATGATGATCATGAGGAAAGAGGAGAGTACCTTTGTTTAAGGTCAGCTAAGCTACTGCTTGAAAGTAGAGGGGGGGGTGGAGCAATGGAGGGAGGACCAACCTGCGGTAACCCAAACACCACATTCGTCATAACCGGCCAGAACTCTGAGAACGAGCCAGCGGGGAGAAGATAGGCAATTGTCTTCTTCAGATTATCAAAGACCACCCGTCCATATTGCACAGCCTCTACGATCGCACTAAAACTCTCCAAAAGCACCATATCAGCCGCCTCAATCGCTATATCACTTCCACTACCCAAGGCAATCCCTATATCCGCTGCTTTCAAGCTGGGAGCATCATTTACACCATCACCTGTCATAGCTACAATCTCATCACGTCTTTGGAATTCGCGAACGATGCGTAATTTTTGTTCGGGGGTAGTACGTGCAAATACAATTTCAGGGTACTGGCAGAGTTGGTCCCACTGATTATCGTTGAGGGTTATAAGTTCCGGGCCGGAGATCACAATAGAGCGAAGGTTTGGGGGGTGTTCGGCGATGTCTTTTTCGTTGGACACCGACGAAGTAGAGTATGTGTCGTCGCGGGAGAGGGCGCTAAGGTTTTTTACCATATGCGGAGGGTTGGTGAAGATTCCACATTCGCGGGCAATAGCTGCTGCTGTTAAGGCGAAATCTCCTGTTACCTAGAAATATGAGTTAGATCTCGTTCTGAAGGTAAAATCAACTAAAAAAAACATACCATAAATATCCGTATCCCAGCCCTTCTCAGTGTGGATACAACGGTTGGAATTTCATCCCGTGGAGGATCGACAATACTTACGATACCAACAAGAGTAAGACCAGTTCTGGCATGCCGACTAATTTCATCTTCGAAATTGGCTGACGACGGCATATTCTTGATTTGCTCCTTGGGTAAAATTTTCCGTGCGAGGAGAATGACTCGTCGACCTTGAGATGACCATTCATTCTTAATCTGGTCAATTGATCTCCTTGTATCATCATCTAGAGGTTTAGAATCTCCTTCTATGGTTGTGTATTGTGTGCATCGATCAATCAAAACATCAGGAGCTCCCTTGATTGTTAAAAGCCTACAATATTAGTTAAATCCTTACATGAAAGAGAAAACTTACGTATCCTCCGGTCTGAAGATCGCAGCTTCAGTCTCAGAAAATGCATAATCAAGACCTTGCTTTTGAACCAACTCCAAAGTTCGAATCATATATTTATTCTTGCTGTTAAAAGCCAACTCGAAGGTTTCCTTCCACATGGCTTTGATATCTGCGACTGATCCAAGGGATTCAGAGAAGCGAAGGATAGCTTGGTCTGTAGCATCTCCAAAGATCTTTCGCTCGGAGAGGGGAAGACCATTTGCACCTCCATCGAATTCTCCGGAATTGCAAAGACCGGCTACGAGTCGCAGTTGAGCGATGGAATTGCTGGCTTTGCCAACATATATCATCTTGTCTCGTGCAGATTGAGGGGTCATGCTGTGCATACCGATGCTGCATTCCGTGACATACATTTTATTCTACAAAAGTCAGCATTTGAGATACTATATGTGCTAAGTTTATACCTTTGTGAGAGTTCCTGTTTTATCAGAGCAGATAACGCTGACAGAGCCCAAGGTCTCTACAGTCTTCAAAGACTTGCAGAGGATTTTATTCTTTCGCAGGATATTCGCGCAAATCGACAAACTGGCTGCCAAAGCAATTGGTAAACCTTCGGGAATGAAAGCAATTGCTACTGAAACACAATCAACAATCAAAGTTGGAACGTTAATCCAATCTGGGTGCTTTTTGCGTAAGTATGCTGCCCTAGTGACATCAGTAAGCATATCGACATTAAGACACGTTGTAGTCCTACCAGACAATAATGACAACAACAATCATGCTGAGCATGATAGAGCAAATAATGATGACAAAAGTAAGAACCTCTTTTTCAAGAGGAGTCAAACCTGTCTTTGGAGTGTTGGTCATCTTGGCGATTTTTCCAAACACTGTAGAATCTCCTGTCGATACAACGACTCCAATTCCACTGCCGGAGATACAGTGAGTACCCTGAAGACCAATACATTTTGTTTCGAGGTAATTCTCGTCCGAATTCTCGACAGTCCCTTGGAGTGGAAGAGATTCACCTGGATGCGTAAGTAATTATCAACTTATGAAACAGGATGACCTACCAGTCAAGATCGATCGGTCGAATTTAGCATCCGACGAAATTTCAACAAATCGCACATCAGCAGGAAGTTTATTGCCTGATTTAATGAACAAAACATCGCCTGGAACAATTTCGCTGGCAACAACATTAACCTGTCCCCCATCTCTGCGAAGCAAACAATTATCCGGGAGCATAGTTGTGATGGATGCCATGACCCTAGAGGACGAAAAATCTTGCCATGCATTGAAAGCTGCTTGAATGACAAAGACAGCTACGAGAACAATCGCGAGAGCCAGATTGGCTTGGGCTGGAGGATCACCGAGAGGTTTCCATGATACGAAGACGAGAATAGCACCAATTATGAGCACAGACCCAAAGCCTTTGAAGAAATATCCGAATATTTGTCGGAAGTAGTGAGTAGGCGGTGCAGATGGGATATTTTTACCATATTGTTGAAGCCGTCGGGTGACTTGTTCTGAGGAAAGACCTTGATTAAGGGATGTAGATAATCGATTGAGGATCTCATTGGGTGAGATGATATGCCAGTCCAAACCCGCAAGTTCTAAACAGTTGTAAGTAATTGGCCTCCATGAAGTATGAGATACGTGCCTTTGGCTGTAGAGTCCTTTGCTACCCGTTTCTCTGCAATATTGCGATCTTTTGATTCTTCAATTTGGAAAGAAACAGTACGATATTGAGGAGGAAGCACAATTGATGGATCGACAGAGCCTCTACGTATGCTAATCGAATCTCCTGATTGCGAATGCCTACGAGATCTTGATCGTGAGCGTTGAAGTGGTGTCGTGCCATTCTCAACAGCTTCCACATCAGTTTCCGTGAACCTGATGCGAGCGGTCTTTGCATTCTCGTCGTCGAACTCCACCATTTTGGGGAAAATACTCAGAATTACAACTCAAAGGAGGCAGGTAGGAGAAAATGGCAGAAGTGAAGGCAGAATCCAACTCTTAAATTCCAGGAAAACTACTGACTTTGACAAGTTCAAGAAAAGTTTCGCAAAAAATGTGGAAATAAAAGTATATCCAAAGGTCAGAGTGCAAGTCAAGTCAAGAGCTCAGACATTTGCAGGCCAGATAAGTTTCAAGTCGGAAATAATGAGCATGGTATCGAGGGATATATAAAAAAGCATAAAAACACATACCAACATCTGTCATTGGGCCCTCGCAGATTCCTCAAAGAAGATAGATTGCCATATCTGCTTACTGTAAATTTTTCCAACAGGAGATGAAGAGGCACAGCCTCCACATTGTCAGCTTGACATGCTGATTCCTTAGTCTTCATAAATCGCTCATATAAAGGAGAGTGCCGCCTCGTACTAGCGCGGAGCGATCCAGCGAACTCCAAACCTTTAGTCGTTCAATAAAATTCGCCGAAGCATAACCTGCTAAGCATCTCTAAACCATTTTCACTAGAAAGGAAAGAAAGATGCGTCAAAGCTGAATTAACCTTACATCTCAGTGATGGATATTCTCCACCTACCAAGCTTGAATTTGATATATCCAGCGAATAATAATAGCGAGAGCAATCTAAGCACACACCACTCTACATTCATAGAGGGAGATCGATGCCGCGGAAGAGAAGAGCGTCGAGGCGCCAGGAACCAACAAGGGGGGTTGATACGCCCAAGTTGGAAGAAAATACCTCATAGAGAGTGACGATGCTAATACAGTGGAGGCCCTTAGCAAGAAATCCCTCCCTCGTAGACCACTAAAAATAAACTTATCTCGTCGTTTATTTAACCCCATCTCTGAAACTATCTGGTGCTATTCCTTGAGGTTTGCAAACTACGAAGTAGTCGATAAAAATCCCTCATATGAGGAATTGATTAGTTCGTGAGATAATGAAATCCCTCGGAGGCTCCCATTCCTAATAGAATTAGATCAAAGCTTTACGTGATCGTTTAAGCTTTGATTTAATAGCCCAATTGATGCATCGCATTAAATGGCAGCGGTTGGAAAGCGCGAATAAAGAAATCTGAAAGAAAGATATTTTGGGCTAAAGCTCTTTAAAAGACCTCCCATCTTCTCTCGTAGAATTTCGTAGTAGTGGTAGGCGCCTGCCATCCGCAACCTACAGCCCCCGAGGGCAAAGCTTGAGAGGGGTTTGGATGTATTGTTACTGTTATCTGATACTGGGCAAGAGAGAGATATTTCCTTGAAGTTGAATGTACTTACTGTACGCTAACCGAAGTTATATAACTTAAGGTTAACTACCCCACAACCACCAGAACCAACAATCATCCATAAGCCCCCAACCAGGCCTTCAAAACCACATTAACTATTATTTTACTATATCTGTCTTACTCCATTCTCTTGTTCCTCTTTTAGATATTCGCAGGCAGCAATGAAGGTTAACAACAGCAAGCCAGAAAAATAAATATTTATAGGGGAAGCAAAGCGAAATATAGGCTTCCTTATTCCCTCAACTCCTGTTTTCATCCCGGACATTTTCCCCCTATCGATCATAAGAGACTAATAAATTTTGAGTTTTAAAGTAGGGATAATGGAATGGGATAAAATTTGTGGTAAGTTGTAGTACGGGAATATTGTGGGGAATATTAAAGTACGAGCAAACTAGCTTTCGATCATTATTGAGTGACTACTGCCCTCACATTTCGTTTAACCTTAATCACGCTTATCATGAGGGTGCTGAAACAGGTCGTCACCTAATGCAGTATGAATATTGCGTTGTCAAGTCTGTGGGTTCGTAAAGCGATTCGAGTCTTTTATGTACATGAGGCGAAGGCTGTTTGCCCAGCAAGTGCGATGTTACCATAGTTTTAGTACAAGGTATACCTAGTAACGATCGAGGGAGTATAATTGAGCATGTTCATGCAAGTTACAAAGTACAAAAGTCATACAAAGAATCTACAAAGTAGTCACATTCACGGGCAACTGGAACTGCAAAGTAGAGTATTCATCGGCTCGTAGCCTTCCATGTCCTTCATGTATACACAACCAGACGCCCTTCGGTCCAGCCCATAGCCATTAACGCCACCGAGTCCATCGCAATAAAACAAAGTGCAACCATAAACCACCATCCACTCGTTCCTTCCCAAACTGCGAGAGCCATGTCTCAAAATCAAAATCATAGAAAACCCTCCCGTAAACAGGATACTAGACCGTCTATTAAGACTATCAAAAGGTTATGCTAAGATGTTGAAACCAGATTCGAGATGATATCGATAAAAGTGCCGAAGATGAGTCGAAGCCGATGAAAACAAACGAGCGAAACCCTCCCGTAAACAGGATGCTAGACCGTCTGCAATAGACTATCAAAAGTAACATATGCTCATCAAATTCCAACCGCCTTGAATCATAGCCGAGATAAAGTGATCGAAAGGAGGTAGGTCGGGTCGGCTGACGAAGAGAATTTAACCACCGAAACCGTAAAGGGTACGGCCTTGGCGCTTGAGGGCGTAGACAACATCGAGAGAGGTGACGGTCTTTCGCTTGGCATGTTCAGTATAGGTGACAGCATCACGAATGACACCTTCGAGGAAAGTCTTGAGGACACCACGAGTCTCTTCGTAGATCACTAAGAGCGCGACGCGTTAGTTGTTTGTTGCAAAGGGAGGACGTGGATGCGATGAGGTTGTACTTACTGGCTGAGATACGCTTGACACCACCACGACGAGCGAGACGACGAATGGCAGGCTTTGTGATACCTTGGATGTTGTCACGAAGAATCTTGCGATGTCTCTTGGCTCCACCCTTTCCGAGACCCTTGCCACCTTTTCCGCCTGCAGAAATATATTAGTACATGCTGTTCATGGTGTTGCAGATTATAAGCGATGACGTTATTGGTCTAACCATCAAGCGCGTTGCGTTGATGATAAAGCCCCCCCACCAGCTACAACCTGAGCGGCGACAACACCATTGCGACGAGCGCGATATAAAAAAAGGGAAGAGATACTTACGTCCAGTCATGATGAAGTTGTGGTATGGGTATGTTAGAGTTGATGTATGATGGAATAACGCGTCAAATAGGCAATGTTGATGGTCGAATTGATGGAAGTTGTTGGTGTTGTAATTATTTCGAGGTTGTAAGATAAGAAAGAGGAAACGGTAACGAAGAAGGAAAGGCGGCGCCTTTAAGAAGTGGCGGGCAGAGCGCAGTGATCGGGAAAGTGCCCTGCCAAAGTATGACCACGCTAAGCTAATTTTAGGCACAAAAAAGTAAAAAGAACATCAAGCGAAGCGAGAGTGCTGTTGAGCTTCTGATTTTGCGAAGCTTTGATTGGTCGCAATTTGTTGATATTATTTTCAGGAGAGAGCATTAAGCGAGCTACTAGCGTGTTCCTGTCCTTCGCAACAACACGTTTCTTACTTCTACAACCTACTCTCCAAGAACTGCGAACCCCATTTCAGTAGTGAGACTGGATTCATGCAACACTGCGCACAAGTACCTCTGACCAACGTCAACATAGCAGATTAGTTGACGGCAGGAAATCGTCACTCTTCTCTTTCCTATTCTATGCATCTCCGAATCTATGTTCCGTTTCTTTTCTCTTCTCAGAGCCCCCCCGGAATCTAACGTGGCTTCCTTCTGAAGGCCGCAGAAAGAGTGCATTGTACCCCGAACTTCTCTATATTGTTATTACAATTCTATAATTCCCCACCTCTACAGCTTTCATTCCATCTGACTTTCCTACATTCAAATCATGTTCACGGTGCATCAATTGAAAAGCACAAAATATGTTATATCGAGTCTGCAATAATACAACAAGGCCTCAAGACGACTCCAGCCACCTCCCTCACAACACTATCCCCGATGTATGGAGCACTGTTGTCATGGACAATAGGGACACCTCCCATCAAATCACACTATCCTTCTGGCCGTAGCCTTCTGGCAGCGCCCGGGGCCCAATCTCAACTCTCTTCTTAATCGACATTTCGTCCTCCCCAGCCCGCAATCTCCGAATCAGATCCTCGGGATCAAAGTCCGTACCGATAAAATTCTGCTTAAAGAGATTCGACGTCATAAACCCCACGGCCGCCTCCACGGTATCGAAATTATCCACCTGAAACTCAATCTTATTGCCGTCGGGATCCTCATAGTATAGGCTAGTTGTGGGTCCATGATTCACACACCAGGTCGGAAGAATTCCTGCTGCTTTCCTCTGTGTATAGGAGTCTGTCAGGTCTTGCAGAGTGGAGAAAGCGAATGCAATGTGGTCGAGGCCGGAAGTCTCTGCGGAACGGGGTGCGGCGGACGGCATGTTGATGATGGCGATACGATGGTGTTCTTCGTCGTAGCGCAAGAATGCTGCCGTCTCGTTCTCGAAACAGCTTTCGGCACCCAGCAGTGTTTTCCAGAATTGTAACATGGGTTCGAAATTGCTAGTTTTGAGCACGACATGGGCTAGCGTTGCTGGACTTTTGACTTTGGGTGCCATGATGGTTGTAAGTGATGGAGGCGGGGTGGTCTAAAGTTGGGTGAGCAATATAGAATGAATAAATGAATGAATGAATGAATACCCGCGTAGGAGTATCTTTTATATATCATTGCACATCTAGAATTCGTTTTCATTAAAATTAAATCACAACATAACCCTAACATATCTTCCACCTGGGTATCCCTCCTTCCGCAACATTTACTCCATAATATCATCATCACAGTGAATCACCACCCAATAGTGCTCCAAAGCACACTTACATTATGGTCACACGCGAGTTATTTCCATATTAACTCCGTCAATAGAGCATAATTAGGTCGATCTCCGGCTAACCACCCATCCTTTGTATCCGAGATACCTCCTCCGCCGCGGCGGCCTGGCTCGAAGAACTCGGGCTCGACTCTCGATATCATCACGCGGAACTGCTGGGCCAGAGGGTTTGGGACTATCAAACAGCTAGCTGAAGCGATCGCTGCATATGGAGGATCATCGGAGTGAGGAGATCAGATTCAACAGCATGGAATTTATTATGGAGCGGAGAGCGGAGTGTAGAATGATAGTTGAGAGTAAAATATTAAAAGTGTTTGAGATATGATTAACTTATATAATTTTTGTAAAGTATTATACAAATTATTAAAGGAAAGAAGAGACAAGAAAAGAAAGCCATAATATTTGAAAATTAATTAATTAATTTCACTGCAACCGTAATTAAGGTTGGGAATGCCTTCAAACTTAAGTTTATATCTTAGGCACATCACAATAAAAAAACTCAGCAGTTGGGATTTGACATATATTTCAAGAATTCTATTTCCCTGGAATTTTCTATTTTGCTGCCTGAGCTTGAACAACAACGAATTATATTTTCGGCCTTCTTTGGGTTGTTTATTTCTGCAATGCAATGCGATGCAATGCTGGTGATGCATAATACGTCCACTCTCGGCCCGCACGGTACGCACGGATCTATCTACTCGTAACCTCTAAGGTGCCTGCTGGGTAGAGCTCTTTCATCCAGCGCAGACACAAGCCCGAGGGTTGTGGTGTTTCAAAACGGTAAGCACCTATTGGGTTTTGAGGTCGCGGCTCTGCTACGGCCGGAACCTTGATGCAAGGGCGGCCGCCTGGGAGGAGTTCTGGAAAAGTCGCGTTGGGAATTCGTATGAAGCTGGTGACCAAATTCGGATGAGAAGCATGGGTTTCAAGGATATCGAAAATGCTTTGCTCCGTGCCGTGATCCGGCTCGTCTGGATAGCGAGGGGCTTTTTACTAAGGTAAAGGGCATTCAGCTTGTAAATGGCGCCGATGCCCCCGAGAGAGCTTAGAGTCGGGGAAGGGGATACGGCGACGGAATTCATGGGTTGTAGGTGCTTATATGGCTTCTGCGAAAATGTGAAATACTTGATGAGGTGAGAGACACAGGAGGGGAGGGTTGGTAGACTTTATGTAACTCGATAACAGAAAAATAGGGGTCAACCATAAATTGTTGGTTTCGATATCTCAAGAATTTGTATTTTTTATCTACGGAAATAATAATTAATAAATTATAGATAATTTATATCTTTTATATAACCCCATATCTCATTTGATATGCATTAACATGCATCTACAATAACTCCTGACTCTCATCCCTTTTCTCCCTCATCAACAAATACCCCTCCCACTCCTCCAACCACTCCTGCACGAACTGGAGTTCCTCCGCCTGCGTGTCCCTGACGGGAATTGGGGGGAGGAAATCCGGCGGCGTGTTGACGGTCTGGTTGGGGAAGAGGCCGTTCTCATCGTAATGATGGACCGCATTAGCAATGAGGATAAAGGGCTCGGAAGCCGTGCTTGTCCTGTTCACGGCTGTGCTGTTGAAGGGAGAGGCGTGCGGTGTTGAGGGACGCCAGGGATCGTGCTCGCCGTCTATGATTGCGAGACGGGGGTACGAGATGTTGAAGCCTCCGTACTGGTTTATGGCGGTTACGTTGGGTGGGGTGGTGATGTTGAAGGCGCCTACGCATATTAGGGAGGAGTAGGGAATGTCGATTAGGCGGGAGATGAGCGGGAGTTGATCGGCAGGGACGCCGGACCCGGTCTGGAGGAAGCCCCATTCGGTGCAGTACTGTTGTTGTTAGCTTTGTAGGAAAGAGATGGAGGGGAAAGTACTTGATAAGGCCACGACCGCCAACTTGCATTGATATCGTCTTCGGCGTAGAAGGCCTCATTATGGTTCGAGAAACAAGAATCTTGACTTCCTTCACAATCATCGATTATATACCCTATAATTGTTAGTTCCATCTCTAAATAAGCATCAGACGAGATCTTACAAGCTAGCCATCCAATCATATTAAGCGTCGCTGTGGTTAAATTTCCAACCTCATCACCATATCCTCCTTTCGTTAGGAGATCCTGCACCGTACTGGTCAATTCCTCAGTCTGCGGCCAAATCACCTCCGTCGATGTTAGGTTCCCACAATACTCATCGAATGAGGGATCATTGACTGCCGGGTCCCAATTCTTCCCTTGCCATTCTTCAATTCCATAAGCTACCGTATTCGCGAAATCATTGTCATATGTTACGTTGGGGAGACCGAATGCGGTTTTGAGTTCTTGCGTTGTGGCGTTGTCTTTGAGACCGATGAGAATGTTGTCTATCACGTTGGTGATTTTTTGTTGGTAGACGATGCATCCAGGATCGGCGTAAACGCGTATAGGTTCGTAGTAGTCCCAGTAGTCCCAAATGGCTTCTACTACTCCACTTGAGGAGATAGTTCCTATTTTCGGTCAATTTCTCAAATCACCCATAGAACCAACGAAATTAACATACCCCAGAAAACATCTGGATACAATTTCCTCAGAAACGCATTGAAAGCCCCAGCATAAGAACCCCCATATCCTATGTATGCCACATTTCCTGCCGTCAAATTCTTATCCTCTAGACCCTCAAACACGACATTTTTGGCAAAGTAAACCTCATCAGCTAGGGCCTGATCGGTAGTCAAAAACCTCAGATTCTCCGTCGAGAAATCAGGGGTCGGAATACTAGTTCCATAGTAACGATGCTCCAAAACGACGGCGATTCCATGTGTAGTTTGTGCCAATTGCTGAAGTAACCCCTTTTGCAGATATGGCAATCTGTCGGTTCCCGGGTCTTCTCCAGATTGGAGGACTATTACGGGCCCACCTTCTTCGTAATTGCTAGCATCGAACCAGTAGCGCAGAGGGTAGAAGTCATCAGTATGAGGTTCGTACTTGGAGTCGTTGTGGAAATGGTCGATCGGGACTGAAATGTTGTAGGCAGGATAAAGAGTTGCAGGATCAACGTCTCGTTTCTCGATGGAGCGATGAGCGATGGTATTTCTCTGCGGTGGATTGATGTTTAGGCTTTTGAACTTCTTGTAAGGAATTGGGAGATGTTTTCGAGATATACTCACTCTCACTCTTCTCTCAATGGCAGTTTGGGGGGATATTGGCTTAGCTGCCCAGGTAGCGCCTACGAGGGAGAGAAGCCCACAGATCGTAGTGAGTGTAACCATGATGGACGAGACTTCAATTGATCAAACGAAGATCTGCAAATGATCAGTACCTGAGTAACCCTCACACAATCACAACCACAACCATCACAAAATCAGAACAAGGACCAGAACCCGGCATTCCAAAATCCAACGGCCGCCCCGATAATGGATCACGGAAGGCGGGGTAAGTATATCTCACCTCAATTCCCAGCCGTTGTCCCTCAGAGTGGTACGAGTACTACCAATGGATGAATTGAGTATCGTCCTCGTCCTCAGCCTATTCCACCGCCACTGGGAGCACCACGTTTATATACGCCGATGATCTCATCCATGCCCCTCATTTCGACTTATGGTTGAATGATACCTAAACAGCAGGTTAGAGGCGAAATTACTTTGCAAAGCTATCACACGGCGCGTCTTATCGAAAGCTTACAAGGACCTTCTGTTTTGAGCCCCGTCGCCGATGCGAGCCGGGGATCTGCAGGGGCTTTCCGTTCCGCGCCTTGATCCGACCGTGCGGGCAGAAGCTTTATTTGTGCGTGGGGATTGTTATATATATTCTATATTATATACACGGTAGCATGGCCAGGGCAGAATATTGGACAGGAGAATCGGGCTGGCTAATTGAGGCCGAAGTTAGCTCTACTCCCTGAATGGTGAAAATATACCTAGGCTGACATTGCCGGATAGCTACCCAGTCTGCTGTAGGCTCTATCTACCTAGTTGATGAGCAATGCAGCCCTAAATTTATGGTGTTCTGGGACGGGTAGATACCGCTCGATATAATGGTTGGGGCATTTTCCATTTCCAATTCCAAAATCTGCTGAGAGTCTCGACCTGATAGAGAGAATGGGCAACCCCTAACACAATGCTACGCTTTGCAGGAACCTCCAGACATGACCTCTATGCACTACCATTACTCTTTACACATCTTGTACGCCCTCCCTCATCCTTCCGGCATCGACCGTCTAAAATGCAAACACTTGGTCCTCTAACTTGCTGACTGGTCTGGCCTTCTTGAAGCCCAGACCCTCAGAAGCTTTCTTCATCGCGCTAATCATAGGAGGTGGTCCACAGAGCAAAAGCTTCACATCGTCTGCTGGCCTAGGAAGCCATTTCTAAACGCATCATCAGTATTGCTTCAAACCCATACCGAAATGGACATACCGTAATCATCTCAGGGGTAACGAATCCCACACCACCATCCCACTTCTCTGGAGGATTATTCAGGACATAATAGACTCTGATTCCCTTATCCGCCTTGGCCAATTCATCCAGATCCTCTTTCAACAAGATATCTTCTTTATTTACGTTTGCGAATATTAAGTCAACCTCCGTTTTATCGCCCGTAGCACGTCCTCGAATGATTGCACGAATGATCTGTAACATGGGTGTGATCCCCGTTCCACCAGCAATCATACCAAACTGTCGGACCATGTTTGGTGTGTATACCATTGCGCCTTTTGGCCCCTTGACTTTGATAGTTTGCCCAACGATGAGAGATGCCATGTACTTGGAGATGTTACCTGTAGGGTAGGATTTGATCAGGAGATCGAAGTAACCAGGTTGGTGATCACCGGAGATGGGGGTGTATGAGCGGAGAATCTCTTTGCTTGTGCCATCAGGTTGGGGGAGGGTGGCTGCGATGGATATGTGTTGGCCGATTGGGAGACCCAGAATTGAGTTCGGGGAGGGGAGATTAAAGCGATAGCTTGATTGTCAGAAAATTGTTGAGAAAAGGACGGTCTGCTTACATCGCTACATTGTGGGAAATGATAGTCTTTTCCTTGAGCTCAAAATCTTGAAGTACGGTGGGCTTAAGAACTTTTTGTACGCCTAAAATATGTCAGAGCATGCAACAGATTGGGAACGCTGTGCAGCCTACGGCCACTCCATAACTTATATCCTCCTAGAACTACTGCTAAAGCAATGGCATATGGGACCCATTCACGCTTAACAATCAAGCATCCAACCACCAAGAGCCCAGACGGGATATAAATTCCATCAATATACCGCTTCGATGTGAGACTCTGGTCTGCAGTGGACATTTTGTAGTGATACACTTCCTCGAATGAGTCGCAAGGGGAAGCGCAGACGGATTTCGGTGGTGGTTCAATGATATGACTTTCCCTGATACAAAGAAGTGGTTGAGCCTCCAGGATATCTTTTCCCCCATCAAGCACGCTTAATAAGCCGGGCTAATTCACCAATCACCTTCAAGCTTATGCGACATTCACAAGCTCGGATTTTCCTAATCGGGGAATTGCTTCCCTGGACGACATTTTCTTCTCTATTTCTAGATATCAAGCACGTCTATTCCCAGCTTCATCGTATCTTGCTGTAGTCACCCCATAGTTATCTTTCAAGCTGAACCCGAAGATGAGCGCCTACTCGGAGTGGAGGCCGACGGATGTGCTCGCTCGTCTTTATTGGACTGACTCCTGTGGAAGTATTACATTAGGACTACCTCCACTTAAGCAAGTGTAGTTCGGGTATAGATATGTTCATCTTAATTGGACTGGATCGGAGAAAGATGGAGATGTCATTAGTAAACTATAGTATAGTATGTCTGAGCAAGTCTCCAACCGTAAGCATCGATCGTAACTCTTTCCTTATCGTTGACACTCATCTTTCGAATTTCTACTTTTCTTGTCCTTTCCGACTCGAGTTCTTTATTATTTCAATGACCAATCGATAATGCCTCGCTATCCCCATCCTTCACCAGTCGTGCGATACCTAACTAGGGATAGAAATGGGAAGTTTGAAAAATATTGGATAAAAGAAATCGAAATGCATCAACAAATATATATATATATATATAATGCCAAACCAAAATAGCAACGTTGAAATAAAGAACCACTCCCTCCCCCTTGCGCTCTACTCCTCCTCCAAAGAACAAAAATTATGAGATTGAAGGTCGTACTGAGGATCGAACTCAGGTCTCCGGAATTTCCAGTTATCAGAATCCGATGTGTTAACCACTACACTAGAGATGGTGTTAGTTGAGAAAGATAGTGAATCATAAAGAAGAGAGCAGAAAGGACTAACCTATACAACCGGGTTATGACTTTGAGCTGTTTGCTTTGGAAGATGATTGTTTAATTATATATTGTAGGAGGCAGATTGAGGGGCGTTTTTTAAGGGGGTGGGTGAATTAATTTGGAGAGAAATTAGCATATGAATAATAGAAATATGGGGATTATGGGGTAGTGAATGTGAGGCTAGGAAATAAGGATGGGTTATTGTAATATATTGAGTTGATTGAAAATCTAGGGGTTGGTATTTAGTGACCATTTCCCCTTCCAACATGTTTCGGTTACACTTATCACCTCTGATAACACTGCAACGTTTCTTCCTACAAGATCCATCACCTCCTTCTCTCTCTCCCAATCTTCCTCACTAGATATTTTCAAGCCCAGCCCCCTCAAACTGCACATCTCGACATGGTATCTATATTAATAGCAGATACCGCACCACAGAAGATAGCAGATGCACCGTTCCCTCTCACCGAGGTTGATAGATGGGTATTGTCTCAACGAGACGAGGATTTCAAATTGCAGAGCTGGGATGATTTGAAAAGGGTTATTGGTTGGTTTCAGTTTCTCAGATGATTTATTTATGTATATTTTTTGGGATTTTCGCGGTTGGAGATAGGTGTCCTGAGCCCGAGATATATTATTAGCACGTGATATATAAAGAGGTGGCATTAATACTTTTTTTTCAATTCTACCTACCTAGATATATATTGCTGTCTCTGATATCTCATAGCAAACAACGAACTTGAAACGCTCAAAAGGAGACCTTCCGATCTTTGGCGTTACATGGCATGGACCCGTGATGTGAAGGCCGAATATGGAAGTATAACAGCTTATATTCTGCGTCAACGTCTTCCCTCCTGGGGTTCACCACCATTTGCCTTTTCCTCACACATTCCCTTCCATGATCCCTCGGATTATAGAATTCTAGTGAATGATTGGCCATATGCGCTGACGGAGGATATCACGCATTTGGTGGTTTGGTCAAAGACGCCGATTGCCACGGATGATAGGGAGGGTGATGTGACGGAGGAGAGTAGGAAGACTATCGAGGACTTCGTCAAAAGGTCGTTTGGAGATAGGTTGGGAGAGGATAGGGTGCTTTGGTTTAAGAATTGGGTGAGATTGCAGAGTGTTAGGGCGTTGGAACATGTACATGTGATGGTGAGGGGGGCGAGTAAAGAGGACTTGGAGTTTTGGACGGGCGAGAAGGCGAAGGGCGGATAGAGCGGTAAAGTTTCCTTTGGGATTTATTGTGGTTGGAGTAGATCTAGACATTGGGGTTCGTGGCAGGTCCTAATCATCACATAGATATACATATAATATACACATATACAGCCCCAACAACTCATCATGCCGCCCTCCTCTGTTTTCTGTTGCCCTGTGCAGCGCCTTGTTCCTCTGGAATCTGTGCTCCATTCCTGCCCATCATACCCCTCGCCATGCCCAACAGGCCAGACCCCTTGTAAAGCCCATAGGCCGGCACGGCTGCCCAGATAATCCAGCCCCAATTTCCAAAGGTAACCACTGCGATCAAGCAACACCATGTCACCCAAATAATATCAAATAGGTATTCTGTCAAGCCAGGTGCAGCCAGATCTTCTCCGGAGCTTTTCAATGCTTTGGTGGTGGGATCAAAGGTTGGCCGCCCCGTGGTCTCGAGGATATATTCGGCGATGAAGCAGGGGATGGAAATAATAACCCAGGCGACGAGGGATCGACGCGCTACAAGCAGGTTATAGAATATGAAGAGGGCATTGAGGGAGAGAGTGCCGACGTGTAGGTTGTTGAGGCTGGCGATGTTGGCTTTTGCGCGGTCTTTCTTTGCTTTTTGCGCCATTGTACCAGGAGAGGAGGGGGGTTTGATGGAGTGGAGTTATATTCTATTGGATTGGATCTAGATGGATCGTATGGACCTTCTGTACTATACCCTCTCGATCGAAAATGCTTCCTTTTCCACAAGATAATGTGCCGAGCAAGTCTGTTGTTCAATGGCTGTCTGAGAAGGACTTCAGACCTTGAACGAGGCTGACATTCAGAAGCGCTTACTTATCCTTGTTGTTGTCCTGCCATCAGCCACAAACCCTTCCCGGAAGCGGAAGCCATAACATTGCGACGATCGATAATAAATAAGGGAGAAAAGAGACTTGGACCAACGCACTTCAAGTGCTGTATTAGCCTCTTTATTAATCGCATTTTCTCTTCCACCATCCCTCTTTGTCGCCACTGCGTTTGGTTCTTGATCTTTGCTGGGCGCGTCGCGATTCTTTTCTTTGCCACGGCCATTCAAGGACGACCTTTTAAGCGCCAATCAGTCACGTCGAGGAACCACCTTTGGACTCGTTCCATTGACCCTCTCCATCGGTTCTTCATGATTTTGATGGGAGCAGAGATGCAATAGCTATTCTTCTACCCCTGCCACGACATAATTCCCCGAGGAGCTTGCTGAAGAAGATCTGTTAGGCCGTGGGAATACACACTTTCGAGAATTGCCAGCTCAACCCATCACGAACACATGGCGACACGTTTATAACACCTTTGTGGTTCAATTTAATAATCTTCACTCCTTCACTATTCTCAACATGGCACCCATAAACCCCTGTATAACGAATCAGTTACGACAACTCATCTACTATCACATCGATAATAATCTTCTCTCAAACGCTCTGTTTTTCGCCGAACGTCTTGCAGCTTATGACCATAGATCGACCGAGTCAGCATATCTCGTTGCCCTTTCTCATCTACGACTTGGTGATGAAGCTTCTGCCTACGAGTATGCCAAACCCGCGGGATTGAGGGGAACACATCTTGGATGTGCTTATGTTTTTGCACAAGCATGCCTGGCTTTGGAGAAGTACAAGGATGGCATAGTGGCGCTGGAGAAGAGTAGAGGACTATGGGGAGGGAAGAATAGCTTTGGGAAACATACACAATCCTCGCGACAGCCATACGCCGATGCATCTGCCGTCAGTTGTTTACTGGGAAAGCTGTACCATGGTTACGACGATAAGAAGAAAGCGATAAGCTATTTTGAGGATGCGTTGAAGCTGAATCCTTTTATGTGGGATGCTTTCACAAATCTTTGTGATATGGGGACTAGTGTACGAGTACCAAATATTTTCAAGATGAGCCCGGAGATGGAGGCAGTGTTAAAGGCAAATTCCCAGGAGTCGCCTGATACCACCTCCCAAATGAAGGATTCCACGTTGTCGATGCTTGATCCAGCACAGAATCGAGCTGGAACTCGACCAATCAGCGAGACTCCGGATCCATTCAATAATGCACCACCGCGAAGTTTTACCAGTGGATTTTTTGGAACTCTGGGGTTATCACAGAAACTCAATGAGAGTAATCCGAGTTTAACGAATCTACCTGCGGCTGGTGGAGGAGGTATAGGCCCTGAAGCTATGGAGACACCCACTGGCCCCAGTGCTTCTATCGATGTCACTGCGATACCTAATAGAAGAGAACCTGGAGTTGTAGCGGCTTGGCAGATTGAGCCGCCTCAAGCACCAATCCGAAGGAACCGAACACTGCAAGGCCTGGGCATGGATTTCAGTATGGATGCACCTAAAATGAGTCGAGCAACATCCTCAAAACGGCCCCAGAAAGTTCCAGAATCGTCAGTGGACGAATCAGCCGCTGCTCAAGCTCTGAGGACCTCAGCTATGTCTTTGGCAGCTGGTGAACGTAAGAGAACCGTATCTGGACAAGTGGTACCGAGACAGACCTCTGAGGAACCAGGAGCACCTCAAAGAAGGAGTGTTAGACTGTTCAACCAAATACGGCCGGCAAGCAGCAAATCATCAAGTAATGTCCCAACCATCGGGCCAGCTCCTGGGCGAGAGCTCAAGAAGGCGAAGCCTCCTGTTTCGAGGATAATGCGACAACCAACGTCGAATTCTACAGTTGGAAGGCAAGTTAGTGGGAACCGGAAACCTGTTGAGGACTTCATGGATGTGGATCAGAAAGAGTCAAGTTCCAGGTCTTGGATCCCGCCAGCAATTCAGCCCTCGAAAAGTCTGGATTCCGAACCCCCAAAACAGGAAGAAGCTCTGCGATGGTTACTTGACTTGTTCAAGAAACTTGGTAGCGGTTATGCTGCCTTGTCGAAATTTCAATGCCAGGAAGCATTGCTCATATTTGGCGCATTACACAGGACGCAGCAAGATACACCTTGGGTGATGTCTCAGATGGGTCGAGCACATTATGAGCAAGCGGCTTATGATGAGGCAGAAAAATATTATAAACGCGTCCGACAGGCTGCTCCTACCCGATTTCAAGATATGGAGATCTACTCGACAATCCTCTGGCATCTGAAGCGCGAGACAGACCTTGCATTCCTTGCTCATGAGCTTATTGATTCTACGTGGCAATCACCTGAAGCATGGTGTGCTCTGGGAAATTCTTGGTCTCTGGCAAGGGACCATGAACAAGCTCTTAGATGCTTCAAACGTGCTACTCAACTCAACCCCAAGTTTGCTTATGCATTTACTCTTCAGGGGCATGAACATGTCGCAAACGAAGAATATGACAAAGCACTGATATCTTACCGGCATGGAATGTCGGCTGATAAACGTCATTACAATGCTTATTACGGCGTTGGTCGAGTCTACGAGAAGCTAGGAAGCTATGAAAAAGCATTCCAGCATTTCCAAGCAGCGTCGAGAATCAACCCCACGAATGCAGTCCTAATTTGTTGCATTGGCACAGTATTAGAGAAACAAGGCCAAAAACCTCAAGCGCTTGCTTACTTCACCCAGGCCACTGAAATAGCTCCAGCGTCTGCATTGACGAGGTTTAAAAAGGCAAGGGCATTGATGGCGACTGGATCTCCAGAAGCCGCATTGCAGGAGTTGATGATATTGAAAGACATGGCGCCTGATGAAGCGATGGTACATTTCTTACTTGGAAGGCTCTACAAGCAGTTGAAGCAGAAAGGTGCAGCTGTTAGACACTTTACAATTGCGCTTAATTTGGATCCGAAGGTAATTCGTCTCCCCAATGTCTCTATCATCGGGATAAATATACTGACAATAACTAGGCAAGTCAACAGATTAAAGAAGCAATCGAAAGTCTCGAAGAGGAAGAAGATGGATATGAGACGAGCATGATAGCATAAGCTTCGTGGTCTCTTTATGATCCATATGTAGATCATCGACGAAATTCTCTTGATCCAACCCCTACCCAAAAGGTATCTTTAATCGCCACTTCTCGGCTTCATACTTTCGCCCCCTTCCGCTTCCCATAATTCCGCGGTGGGGGGGGCCCTCTTCGGATTATTATTATGATTAGGCGCGGCATGATGACATGATATGGACATGACATTCGAGGAGTTGTGCATATGGTTGGCGTTTGTGGGAAACCACAGGTATTCCTGGTTATCATAGCGAAGGGGTTATTTGTAAATAGGGATTCGGCTTTTTGGCTTGCAATGCATGACATTGCTCCTGAAATCGAATGATTTTTTTAGGGATGCTATCATAGTCCTTGGCTAATGAGAAATCCTTTTGGCCTGAATTGCGTAGTGAAATTAAAACAAACTACAGTTAGCAAGGCTAGGACAGTACTTCCTAGATCGCAGTCTAGACAATGGTAACATATTATTCAAGGTACGTATTTATTTTCACTAAACACATCGAAACCAAATAAACTAGATCACAACTCGTCTTACCCATCATTACGGTACCCCTGTGGCTTAAGCTTAAGCATAAAGGGGCGTGAAGCGAGGCCGTTTAAATCTCGGATGTACTTGACTTGACCCGACCTGACTAATTAGGCCGGGGCTTTTGATGTCAAACCTCGAAAGTTGACAGCTCTCTCTAAACCCCATCTAAGACGTCACTAAGTCCAATATCTCAGTCGAAATATTCTATCTGTAAATCTCTTCGAATCCGACTTCCATCCGAGTTTCCAACCCTCTGCAAAGCTAGATAGTCATGATTACGGCAACTCGAACCTGTTAATGTCGAATTTATTAGAGGCATTGCCTCTCCTCGAACCCCAATGTCTTGGGATTTACTCAAACGTTTTATTGAGTCCGACGTCTTTAACCAAAACCCGTTTCTCTCGGTGGCGTATCTCTCGTACGAATCCTGTCTATACTTGATTGCCCGGCAGAACTGACTTTAAATACCTCAGACGTTATGCGGATCATGTCGGCATTCATTATGTCCTTTGCTCGAAACTGCGACAATTCTCCTACGAGGAAATCGAATTCTTCCTGCCGCAGCTGTGTCACCTTATCATAAGTGTGGATAATGAGTCTATGGCGTTGGAGGAGTTTATTCTGGATTTATGTGAGGAGTCGGTTAATGCTGCTTTACTGGTGGGTTTTTATAATGGGACTATATTATGGAAAGCTGATGATACATAGACGTTCTGGCTGTTCCAGACTTACCTACACGATCTTTCCGCGAATCCGCAATCGCATCAGTTCAAAACTTGTAGGAGATTGTATAATAAAGTCCAGCACATTGTTTTTGGATTGTCAGAGCCGGGGAGGAATGAGAAAATCAAGGAGAATGTACTTCCGGTCACGGTACTGGCGAGCTTTGTTCTGGCAAGTGCGGCAGTTCCCTTTCTTCCGAGATGGGCAGGTCCGTTAGCTATTGCTCAGGCAAGGAAACCTCAATCAACTGGGGATGTTATTTCGGATGCACAACAGATGCAAAAGATTCCTCGCAGCCAGACTATGACCCCGGGCTCTACACGTACAAAGAGAGCGAAGAACAGAATTGCTAGTTCGCCGAATAAGGGTTCGAGTCCGGACTCGCCACGACCTCCCACTCCACCCAGGCCACAATCTTCAGAATCTGCTAGAAAACCAGGAGTTGAGATACGAAGGCCATCACACCTGGAGTTAAAAATGGCTGATGCACGGCTTAGTTCCTCATCTCTTCCGTTACCCAACATGAAATCACCGAGGATGGTCTCAAGACCAAATACACCTGCCACAGCAACTTTTGCTCCTCGATCAGACGAGACCTCTTCTAAGAGGTATTCTCATATGATAAGACCTCTTACCCCCTCATCCCTATCTCCCGCCCAAAAAGTCAAATTATTAAGACAGAATTACTTTCGTTGTGAAACCCAATTCTTAACAGCCCTAGAAGATATTTCCAATCGATTAGTTATAGTACCGAAGGCGGCTCGTTTAAGTGCCTTACGAGCTGAACTTGCCCTTATTGCTCAGGACCTTCCGGCTGAAGTAGATATTCCTGTTATCTGTCCTGCAAGTCTCGTGGATGGAATTCCTAGTAAAAGCAAGCATCATCGCATTGTTCGCTTGAACCCAGCCGAGGCCACCGTTTTGAATAGCGCAGAGAAGGTGCCTTATTTACTTATGGTCGAAGTTCTACGCGATGATTTTTCGTTTGACCCGGAATCCGGTGACAATGAGACGTTATTGGTTAGACTTCTTTCTGAGCAGGGCGCGGGGCGGAAACGCATATTCGACCTTTCAGATGCTATGCGAACTCCGAACACTGCTAGGTCTCCCGAGCCTACCCAGGATAGTGTCTTTGAACCTGTATCTGGAGATCTAGGAACTTCGCCATTGATACAAGCAGAACCAATCTATCCGACGAAGGAGAATGTCCCTACCATCCTCCCACCGAAATTATCAAGTGGTGGAGCAACGATATCAAGCTTTTCAGGTCTTGCAACTCCTAGAACATCCGGAGCATCTACTTCGCGATCCAACAGTCCTGGACCATTGCGGAAGATGACTATCCCTACAAGTGGTAGATCACCAGCAGCTGATCAGCCAGATTTCTCTGCTTTGGCAACTCATATGCGAACTGCATCACAAATGCTCGCTCAACTCGAATCTACGAGTGGCAAGAGGCCAAGAAGTGAAGTGGCTGCTATCCGCGCCAAGATCATTGCCAGTATGCAGAGTTTAGAAGAACAGAGTTTCGAGTCCGATGATGGCTCTCAAACTCCAACATTTGAAATAATTATGGCAAATGCAAATGCGGTGGCAGCCAATGTTGGACCAGATGATATTGAGGGGGAATCTCCAGCTGCAGACGCTACTTTGAACCCTGGAGCTGGAGCTGCACGAATGGAGAACGATCAGAAAACTGGTGGTGTACAGAGGAAAGGAGATAGAGATGATCCGAGTGCTGCTACTTTTGGAGAAGCATGGCATATGAAGAAAGAGCGTATACGAAAATCCTCTCCTTATGGCTGGATGAAGAATTGGGATGTTTTGAGTGTTATCGTCAAGACGGGAGCTGATTTGAGACAAGAAGCTTTTGCTTGCCAACTCATTCTGGTTTGTGACAAAATCTGGCAAGATGCTGGAACACCCGTTTGGGTTAAACGAATGCGAATCTTGGTGACAGGCGAATCTTCTGGTCTCATTGAGACGATTACCAATGGTGTTTCACTGCACTCTCTCAAACGCAGTTTAACTTTGGCTACGATAGAGGCTGGCAAAAATCCCCGAGGGCGAATCGCAACACTCAAAGACCATTTCGTCAAGACTTTTGGACCTACGGATAGTGATGCGTATAAAGCTGCGGAAGATGCTTTCAAACGTTCTCTTGCGGCCTATAGTATCGTCTCCTATATTCTGCAGCTAAAGGACCGTCACAATGGGAATGTACTCATTGATAACGAAGGACATATCATTCACATCGATTTCGGATTCATGCTCTCCAATTCACCTGGATCTGTGGGATTTGAAGCTGCTCCTTTTAAACTTACGCAAGATTACGTGGATGTGCTGGGTGGTGTCGGATCAACGGGTTTTGATGACTATAAGAAATTATGCAAGCAAGCTTTCCAAGGTATATTTCCCCTTTTCCACAACGCACTGAAAGGCTAATCAAGTTTAGCTCTCCGTCGAAATGCGGATAATCTTATCGATCTCGTGAATATGATGGGCAAAGAATCAAAAATGCCCTGTTTCTCATACGGTGTCCAGCAAGCGACAAATAGCCTACGGCAGCGATTTCAGCTCCAGCTTAGCGCGGATGAGGCGGAACAATTCGTGGAGACGGATTTGATTGGCAAGTCTTTGGGGAGTTATTATACACGACTGTAAGTTTAAATCTATTCAAGACACCTTTAGTTTGAAGAATGTAGGTTAATGAAAATAGTTATGATACGTTCCAGTACAGAACGCAAGGTATATATTGATCGTATGTAAATATATAATGAGGCGTTGGATGTGCTGCATTTACACAAATAGTTGGGGTCCTTGGTTCTAAGGAGCCTTCAGAGGTCAGAACATATGGATTGATTGATTGCTTGATGAAGAGCTTGATGTCTAATACTTTGGTTTTTAAGACATGCGATGTGGAGGTGATAGATGTTTATAGAAATGTTGATGGGAAGACTATGATATAGATTTGGGGCAATGAGGGCCTACGGGATTAGTTGCCACGACCAGAGGTGAGAGTCCGATTGGTTTTCATCTGTACTTGTGATGTTGATGAAAGCTATTTTAAATGTAAATTTCTAGGTTTTGCAAAAGGATAGGTTAGTTTTTATTCACTGCTTTGATATTGTCTGGGTGTAAAAGTATTTGCTGACTTCGGTTGTCGAGGTGCACAGCAATATACCTACCTAATTTCGTCGTAGCTCTCTCCTCTCTTATGCCTCTCCATATCTCAAATCATATCTGTCTCCCTTCTCAACACCGTAATCACTTTGTTTTAATCCTTTTTCTTCACCAAAACAATTATTCTTAGATTCACGTTCTCAATCACGCTTCATCTTCTACCAAGATTATACTATCGAACTACTTCTATTCACCTTCAATCCCAGCGGCCAGCTTGGTGTATAAATACACGTTTTCCCGATCTTTCAATCCAAGAAAGCTACTATTTCGATCTCCCAACTTGACTAGTATATTATTTTAACCACCCTTCTCCATCTCAACGTTCTTGACATCCTTGATTGGACCGTTGTTAGATCATAATCCTTGGTTGGCGAGGCGTTACTGCAGAATTGAAGGGGCTAAGAAGTTAATTGTCTAGAACATAATGGCATCAGCCGGCGGCGCTCCACGCCGTCATGAGTGGACGAAGTTTGAAGTTTGAGAGCCCTGCTTCTTCCCACCTCCCCCGCCATAAGTAATCATCCCCTATTTTCTGACATGTTAATCTAGGAACACACACTTCTCTGCCTCATGGCCAAAGGCCTACATCTCGCGGCGCCCGCAAAGAAGACCGATCTCGAGAGCGCAACCCGCCAACACGCGTATCTAAATGTGGCCACGCTGCTGAACGCCGCTGTCCACGGAGAGAACTTTAAACAAGATATCGATAAACGCGAGGTGGCACGCAAGATAGATGAGGTGCTACAGCAGCGGAAGGGGGTTGTAGGGAAAGGGGGGTTGCTGGAGAGGCAGAAGGTTGGGAGGGTGACGCGCACATTGAGAATGCTGTGGGAGAGGGCGCCGGGCTTAGACTATAATGGTAGTATTGGGGAGTGGAATGCTGGGAGGCAGGAGGTGGAGAAGGGGAAGAGGGAAGAGGCTGAGAGGAGGGAGAAGGAGAGGAGCATTGGTAGGGAGAGGGTGAGGATAGGATTGAGGCCGCTGGGGGAGTTGAGGGAAGAGATTGCTGTGGGAGTAGAGGAGGGTGAGGTGGATGAGGAAGGTACGTCTCACGTCTTGTTGAATTTTTCTCAATTTTATTTATGGATGATTGAGCGAGAGCAAAATTAACGAGAGATGCAGAATACGAGCCGACTTTCGAAGCTCACTCAACTCGTCCAACCCACGGCTACACATCCAACTACCAGCCGGATCTGGAGCGCGATCTCTGGGCCGAAGCCTCAAGTGCTGCTGCCGAAGACTCGGCGTGGAGACATGGTCTCTCTCCTCGTATATCAGAGGATACCGTGAATAGGACTACACCACCACCTTCTTCTTCTTCTGCAGCTACAAATGAGGAAGATCCTTACACTCACCCTATTTCTACCACAGCCCACGAGCGTTTCCTTACCCGCCAAAAACAAAGATCCACAGCTCTGGAACTTATTCCCTCGTCTTCTGGATTGGAATTTAGTGGCCTGAATAGAAATTCATCTACTAGCGGAAACACCATGGATTCTTCTTCGGCAGTTAAATTGTCGGCTGCTCCGCTGTCTGATATCCAGGTTCATGGCAATGAAATCCAGGGAATTAGGGCGAGGAAGTCACGGTCTCAGAGTCCCAGCGAGCAGTTGATTGCGGCGTTGGATAGGGCTGAGAATATAGTACACAGATCGGGAAATGGCGTTGGGGATGAAGATGTTGCGGGTGATGAGACGATTAATCCTGCTAGAAGGGCTATGTTGGCTTCTTCTCAGGACCGCGAGATGGAGATTGATGAGGCTGATGTTAATGGGAGTGAAGGGATGAAGCGGAGGAAGGATATTGGCCCGAATGCTAATTTAGAAACATTGCCGTTTAATCGGTTGGAGAGGTTGAGAGAATAAGGGCGTGCATCGACGAATCAATTGCGCTTTGTGATTACTTATGGGAATTGCTTTGGGCGAGATTTCCAGCTGCTATTTAATGGTTGCTTATGCAGACCGAGGGGATGCTTGCCTGCTTGCTAGATAGCTAGATAGTTTGCCTTACATAAAATGGTTTATATTGATTTACCCTCTTTACGTCAATGTGTCAATTTAAATTAAGTGGACTAAAGTTAATACTCGCACTACAAAATTTCCACCAAGTTTTGACACGTTGGCGGGCAAATAGATAAATTGCCTGCCCGATGCCTCGGAAGTTATGTTTTATTTTCGGAACCATGCCGGGCTAGTTTATTTAATTCGATTTGGCAGAATGTTGTATGTGCTCTAGCTGATATGACAGTCTACTTCGAATCCGAAGATCGAGAATTTGTCTAATAATAGTCTAAGTCTCCATTCATCCATCCTTTTCTTCCGCCCTCATATCAAGGCCTCTGAAGAGCCTAGCACTTCTTAGGCCTCCCCCGCCGAATGGCTTGTTCTATTGAAGTAGCCATGGTCATTCGTGGTTGAAATGGGCTCAGTTGTCAGTGACCCGCCCTTTCATAACCATGAACATCACATCATAGGTCCTTTTCTCTCAAAATCCCCACATGTCTCAGACCACAGCAAACTCCTTATCTCCAAGAGTTCCTAGCCATACTCCTTCGAGCCGTATTCCATACCTCTCTCCCTATTCTTTACCAATTAAAGATATTTCCTCCCGGCCGCTGCCACCCTGCCCCTAAACACAGGACTCTTCACCTCTCCATTGACTTTATAAAACGGGCTCATAACCGTCTTACACCAATTCTCAAAAATCTCCGCGAAAAACAATTTGATAGCCTCTTCTGTCTGTGGCGCCGTCGGGTTTGCGGCAATGCTGGTACTGGCTCGCGATCCTGTGGTGCTGGGTTGGGAGGGGGAATGGAGGAGGAGGAATTTGACGTTTGAGGGCGTTATGAAGCATGATACCCAGTTGTTGTAGAAGCGGTCGATCGCCTTAAGATACCTTGCTTCCGTTAGGACGAAAAAGAAGACAAAAATCAATAGAAGGGAGGGAGAGTACATTTGTCCGCTGGCCCACTGTACTTCTTCCACGATATCAAGACTGCTGTGGACTATGAACTGGTTCATATGCCGTGCTTGCTCTGGAAACCGAGCTATCCCATCACCACCTTGTTTCGCGCTGCCAAACTCGTATTCGAAGAGGGGATTGTCTTGGGTGCCGATTATAGCGAAGTAATAAGACATTTTGGGGTATTGTGGTAATTTAGGAGAGCTGGGGATTTGGGGGAGGTTGAGGAGTGGGTTAGAGTGGATTGGAGTAGCAGCCTTGCTGCCTCGCTTGAGCTTCAGATGAGATTTTGTAGAGGTTCAACTACAGGTCAACTTCAAAAACTAACAGCAACCATGTTCGGCGCTTTCAGGCCTACGAATTCTTTATCGGGTGGTCTTCTATGGTACTATATCTCTCCTTCGCTCTTTCATACCCTCTCAATTGGTGTCAAAATGCTGATTGCAGCAAAAATAGGAAGATCCCCTGGCGGCTCTCTAAATTCCAAAAAGCGCGCCAGCGCAAACGTTTACGGGCTGTCGATACTGTCATTGCTACCGTTGATAAAGCATTGGCCAAGCAGGGTATTACAACGAAAGCGGTGGAGAGATGGAAGGAGGAGATGCCGAGAGAGCAGGAGATGTTGCCCAAGGATAAATATACGATGTTTGATCGGAAGGAGAAGAAGTATCGGAAAGGGATTCATAGTGAGTTTTCTCTCTTTGTTTGAGGGCAATGGGAGAGGAGTATGGGAATTTGTGGGAGAGGATAGGGGACGCATTGCTGATTGATGGTATAGAATTGCCAAAATGGACGAGAATGTCGCAGCGGATTAATCCTCCTGGTTACTGAGAGAGCTGGGATGGAGGACGAGCGATGTATATCATTATAGTGGTTGGTGTATAATAAGCATGGAAGGCGTTAAGGAATGGGTGTAGACCAAAGAACAATCCAATGGCCCAGATACGATTAGAAAATCGAAGTTATTCCGAAGGTACTTTGGTTTACATTTGCTAACAATGCTTGATACTAGCATGGCTTTTTCCAGACGTCCTAAAAACGCCGAAATCAATGGATATCTACCTACCCTTGCCGTATTCCTCTTCCTCCTTCATTCTCTCGGCCTGGATCGCTCTTCCAAGGCCTCCTCTCCCCTCGTCATATTCCTCTCTGTATTCATCTCTAACCTGACCGCCCGATTTTCCACGTCCATACTGTCTGCCCTCTTGAAATCCGGGATCTAAATCTGTCCTAATGATTCTCTCATCTAGTTTCGTGCCTCCAATATATTTCATGCAATCTAACGCATCTTGATGCGTATAGTATTCCACGAAACAGAATCCACACGGTGTTTTGTTGAAGCGGTCCAAACCCATAACTAAACGTTTAATCTCCCCACATTTTGCGAAGAGCTCGTGGATTTGTTCTTCCGTTGTGTAGAAAGAGCTGTTTTTGAGTTCATAAGTATATGTAGATGTTGAAGTGAAGATAAATAGGAACATACAGATTTCCTACATAGAGAGTAGTAGCATCTTTCAATGGGTCCTCCACGGCTTCTTCAGGAGTGCGTTCTCTTTCTCCATCCCCCTCCCGGTCATGCTTCCGCTTTTTGTTCTGCAGGTAGAAGCTCATCTTAGCCACGTACAAAATTGCGCAAGAGCAAGGGATTGGATTGACTCACCCTACTATGGTAGTAGGCACTAGGTTTGTCGAGCCTATCGACGGTATTCCGAAGTACAGCTGGCATGTTTGTGGTTGTTGAAGGCAGGGCAAAAGCAAGCTCCAGGTTCGTCGTCGACCTGCAAATTGGCGAAGCGCAAAGCTTAAGCGCGCCTATTTCTTTGGGTTTGTCACTCAACCTTAAAAAGAATTCACAGCCTTTCCTCAATTCCCTTCCCCCAGGTTTCACTCTTGCTCTTTCCATCAGATGCTCATGATCTGGAAACCAAAGATATTTGGTAGCTTGGAAGCTCTTACTGGTTTGCTAATTCAGGATGCCGACTGTGACGAGCTACACACCTGCCTGGTTGTCGAAACCGAATCCGGGCCATGATATCTTTACCAGTGCGCCCAAGAAAGGAAAAGAGACCCATTTAGCTTCTGGAAATGCTGGAAATGCTGCGGACTCTAGTAACAAGAAGTCGAAACCAAGACCGCGGAGAACGATTGCGCGCCGTGGAACGGAGGTGTTTATAGCTGTCGAGAGGGAGATCCGTTGGGCTGATCTTGTTTACATGAAGGAGACTTGGGAGGACAGCGAGCAGAAGAAGAAAGGCGTCAAGAAGGGCAAGGAATTTGATGATAGAGCGGATCAGTATGAAGCAGATCACGCTCAGGGTTACCGGGTAAGATACTTGTTCTCGTGGTTATTGTAAATACTAACACTCTTTAGACTATTAAAACTCCTGTCGCGGACGATATTCGACAATTGGTTATTTCTCCTAATGCTAACTACCTTGCCATATTGACTATGCATACTGTTCATATTGCGATCTTGCCGGAATCCTCACATCTTACTGCTCTGGATACTGCTCCTATGCGATTAAAGACCTTCACACTTGGCCCTACTACACACGTCACTTCGCAATCTCCAATATGTTCCGCACTCTGGCATCCTTTAGGGGTTAATGGATCATGCTTGGTTACTGTGACAGAGGAGGCCGTGGTTCGGGTATGGGAATTGTCAACTACGGATCGGTGGTCATTTGACCGTCCAACCCTTGCTATCGACCTCCAAAAGCTTATTGAGGGCACCTCCCTTGATCAAGATTTCAGTGCTTCTGCGATTGGAACGAATAAGGGATTCTCACCGTATACTTTCGATATGGAGGTCGCGTCAGCTACTTTTACAGGGAGAGGTTCGGGAGGTTGGTCGCCCATGACTTTATGGATTGCGATGAGAAATGGTGGAATTTACGCTCTTTGCCCCCTTTTGCCAGCAAAATGGTCACCTCCTCCCACTTTAATACCTTCACTATCTGTCTCAATCGTTTCTAAAGTTGCGTCCATGGAAGATGACTCGTCAGTCTCTCAAAGCACCAAACTTTTAAGTCAACAACAACTTTCTTGGATGTCAGACCTCGATAGCCAAGAACCTATGCGTATTGAAGGTCCAGCTGGTGAACAACAAATTGAGGTGTATGAAAGACCAGCTCACCCTGGCAAAATTCCCAGACTCCAAGGACCTCTCGACTTTGACTTAGCTCCAAAGGAGTCCAAGGATGAACCGGATTCTGAACTTACAGACATTTATGTTATTGGTCCTAAGCTTGATGCCGATGAGTTGATGTATGGAGAAGAAGATGAGCTCGAAATGGATGATGTAGATCAAGAAGGCTTGTCGGTGGGAGTAGTCTGTCTACTCACAAGTACTGGTTGTCTGTCCATTTGTCTGGACCTTGATGGAGTTGAAGCACAATGGTTACCAAAAACCAAATCAAAAAATTCACGATTCATGGGCGAAGTGGAACCTTCGCTCTTGACCTTTCAAGTGATGGAAACTAATCGAAAGGGTGAAGTCCAGGAAAACAGCTGGCCGATGTTCAGTCACGACGTCAACTCCAGATACTCCTTCTACGTCACAAACCCATCAAATATTAATTTCATATCTCTCTCGCCCTGGGTATTTGCATTGGAGACTGAGCTGAGTGAAGGGGGTGCTGGATCCAACATTAGAATCGATGCTATTGTCAAGGGACACAATTCAGAACGCAAGAGAGTTCACACGCAGAAATTCGACGAATTTACTACCCCTTTGTCTGCAGCCACTTTACTCCGGGATCCAGATCTAGGATATTTTCTCTTGTCAGCAACTGCCCGCGGTCCAGTTGCTGTTTCTTTCGAGGCACCAGAATTCGACTTCGACCTCAACCGTAATTCTCGATCACCTTCTTTTGAGTCGGAATACAAAAAGCCGATAACAATTTACGAGCCGAGAGAGGTGTATCAACCTGGGTATGCACTCGAGGAGCAATCCGAAATTCCAAAACTACTTGAAAAGTTGAGGCATAGCAAATATAAACGCCTTCTGAATGAGGATATCCGTCTCTCTCCTGCAACTCTAACAGTAATGACAGATGCACACAAATTACTCAGCGAAGAAACTCATCGCTTGGGGAAGGCAGCAGCCGAAATTTTCCGAAGATGCGAAAGCTTGCAAATCGAATTGCAAAGTCAGATTAAGAAAGCTAATGATGTCGCTGCTCGTATCGATGCGGTCATAGGCGTTGATCAAGACGATGGACCGACACCCGGAACTAACGAGATGATCGAGCAGAGAATCAAGGGCGCCAAAGATAGGCAAGTGCAACTCAGTGAGCGAATCGAAAGAATGAAACGCAAAGTCACCAAAGGGACACGTCGCGAACTTAGTGACAAAGAAAATGCATGGATTGAAGAAGTCAGCAGTCTTCAAGCCAAAGTCTTTGGAGAGGAAAATCCATCAAGGAGAGCGAAAGAACCCTGGCAACGATTTGAAGAAGTTAAGGAATTGAAGGATAAGATTATAGAACAGATTGGAGAGGTGTCTATCGAGGAAGAAGAGGAAGAACAAGTTAGTGTTAAGGTCCAAGTCCCGTCTGAGATCCGGAGGGCCAAGGTAGCGCAGATTATGCAATTGTTGGATCGCGAGAGCGCACTGGTGGAGGGTGCGAAGAGCAGATTGGAGAGGTTGAGTGTGGTTTAGTTAGTAGGAATGGAGTATGGCAACGAAGTTTTTGATACTATTCCCACGTCTTCTCTTACCACAAATTCATTTTTTCATCTCATTTTCAGCTAGGAGGTGGTTCGAGTTAGCTATGACGGCATGCATCGCTTTCTCTTCTAGCATTGAAACGGGTGTGGCAATTGATGGTGATAGTGTGTGTGATGTAATCTTCGCACCAGAGAACGCAAAATTTACCCTTTCAATTCCGGCTAAAGACCTGAGCTAAGGATTTCAGAGGGAAAGGGGGTTATACTGCACCAGTTTTGATGTGGGCATTAAATAGAAGGGATCGTTGCTTTCTTTTCCTTTTCCTTTTTCTTTCTAGGAAAGATGTGCCCGGTTTAGGCAGGTCGTTGAGGGAGCGTGGCGAGCTGCTTGTCTTTTGTCATCATTGATTCCTGATTCTCAGATCTACTCTCATATCCGTTCTACTTGGTTTTCTGTTGAATTTTATGCAGATATTCTGAATTGGTCGGGGTTTCGTCATTCTTGTTCGCAACTCTTGAATTGGATTTGTTTTTCCGAATTATTCTAGATCTCCACCCAAATGATTGAAGTTACTTTCACTTGGTATTCCAAATACAGATCAGATCCCGCGAATGAGGTTGAATACCATGATTTCCCAGCAAGGCTGAGTGTGAGCTGCGACGGTCCGAAGCCTGGAAGCGTTGCATTATGCCGTGAGTGCGGCATCAGTCTCATCGTATTTATGGCCATTACCCAAACCTTTGCCTTATCTAAAGTGTGTCAATATTTAGAATAGATAACTGGTGCCTTATACTCTGCACTTTTGCTCGGGAATGGCATCGCGGGATTGCAAAGTTAAAGCGGCTTTCGCCTATCTCGATTTTTTAGGTACATTATCTATGGTCTATATTGTAGACGAGTGGAGGAAGAAGAGTGACATTCCAATTGCGAGTGCTATTGAAATGTTAAGAGGACAGCGTGTCAGCTAAATGAAGCTTCTCTGATACATAAACCTATTTATTCATAGTATTTCTAAAGTAAGAAATAGTAAATGGTTTATCGGCTTATCTAATAAAACTTGATAATTATGGGTTTACTGTAATACCAACGTGGCTGGCTGATGTGGCCGATGCGTATTAAGCTTAGTTTAACATCCTTCACATGCGTTGTCATTCTTAGAAGCATTTTTTCACGTGAAAAAAATAACAAGTTCGTATGGTACGTACTTCAAAGTTCTTTCGGAGTTCAATTGAAGCTTCCTAATCCAATTTTACGCTATGCCTACCGTAGAAAGTGTGAAGATAGGAAATATCGGCATACGACCCTTGCTTTAAGCTCAGCCAATCAATTAAGAATAATTGGCTAGAGATTAAGCAAAAAACCTAATCAGTAGCGATAGGCAACTTTAACGATGTATGCCAAGATGTCTAATCTTTACAACATTATTCGAGCGTTACACTGGTAAATGGATGTCGCAACTGGAATGTTTTGTCAAAATTTCTTTATAGATTTCTTTGCGTGGAATAGGTTGTGAAGCAATCCATAATATACAATTCTATGTCTTATTCCCAAAAAATAAAAAAAAAATATAAAAAAAATAATACTCTTTCTAGATTTACTTGCATGCTTGCCCAACAATAATAGCTTCCCAAAGCAAAACAAGCAAGGTCTTTTATGAAATGCTGTCACAGCTTGCTTCAATGGATAGGGTGACTAGTGTGGCGCTACCCTTGAATTACTGGCCAGATATGAGTTCTCCATATTATCATTTGACGTTAGAATGATAACATCAGTAATCCCTACAAGCTCCTTGAAACAGTGGTCAATAAATCCTCTTTGATTTGTTTGTTGGATATTTTTTCACATGAAAAACATATCAATCGGATTAGTTACCAAATAGGATTTGGAACCCTGTAATTAGGCAGGGGATTTAAGAGCCGATTTGAGACCTCTACTCGATATAATTATTTTGCATTGGTGATTTTTATTTCAGCTTATCTCTTATAAAAACCTAACCATTGATAGCTTTGCCGTGCTACAATAGTTCCGCCACCTCTGGTAGACTGACACGGTAGTTCATGAACTCCGTACTTCTAGATGCCTTCGGAGTAAAATGAAGCTTCCTAATTCAATTTCACGCATTCCTAATGCCGGGATGTTAAGCGATTAACTGGGTATTATATGTAGGGCGAAAGAAATCCCACTCTATGCACCTCTTTATGAAAAGATATGAGATCCTCTTGGATGCATCCTGATGTAAAGTATGAAACATAAATAGGGATCTCAAGTCCTTCATTTTATGGAAACTCATCAAGCCAGATTTTTTTCATCTAGCAGTCTTTTGTCGCGCCCATTCTGAACTTATATCAAATTCTCTGTCAGAATTCCACTCAGACTCGTCAGCAATCTCGGGAAAATGAAAGGTGGTGGTGGCCTGATTAAAAGTCTGGGGAGAGATGATGACCAAGTCAACATAAAGGTTAGTTTTCCTTTAGTGTTGGCATAGAAACATAGTCCTAATCCTCTTTAGGGTGTAAGAGTAGAGCTCAGTGGCGTCTCGACTGCAATCGAGGTACGCTCCATAAATCAACATATTTCAAATAACTAACATTATATAGAAAATACCGGGAGTCGAGAAAGCATATGTTGTCTTCGACAACGATATATTATATGGTTTCTACTCAGGCACATCCTGGATCGATGAGAGCATTTTAAGAAGAGAGATAGAAAAGTACCAGCCATACTACGCCATCCCTAACATCTGGAAATACAGAGCAACTCTACCTCTGACAGCAAATGGAGAGGTCGACAAGCAAGCTTTGCTGGACTTCTCGGAGGTGCCACCACTTCCAATAGATATCACCATTCCCATCCCAGAGAAGGCAATGGTTTGGGTTGGGCAAAAGGAGATGAGTAAAGAGCCAAGTTTGATATCATCCCAGTCTTTTAGCAGCATCACTACCCCTGTGAAAGAAGAGTTGATGCTACCTGATAAGAAAGGAAGACATGGATGGAGAGCCATGCGCCATCGATTCTTTACGCTTTATCGTCGCTTTTTCTCTGTCGTATTTTTGGCGAATGTTACTGGGATTATCCTCGGTGTCATTTTCCGCCGCAAAGGCACAGAGCTTGAGACTCTTGGGATCGCAACTGCGGTAAATCTTACGGTTGCTATTCTCATCAGACAAGATCACGTCATTAATGCTCTTTTCAAAATAGCTTGTTCAGTACCTAAATGGGCGCCTTTCTTCATCCGAAGGAATTGCGCAAAAGTATACCACATCGGAGGTATTCATAGTGGATGTGCTATGGCGGCAACCATGTGGCTGGTAGTATCTGCTGCATTTGCTACTTACATGCGAGCCTCAGCTGCTGCACAAGTCGTCAATTACCTTATTCTCGCATTGTTCTTAGCACTTATAGCATCGGCGTACCCAGCCTTTCGGGTTCGACTTCATGATAAATTTGAGGTAGTCCACCGGTTTGGAGGATGGACAGTACTGGCCCTCTTCTGGATAGAAACCATCTTGACAGCCGACCACCTGCGAGGGAGAACACCACTTAGAACCTCCCTCCTTCACAATCCCGTGATATGGCTTCTGTCAACTGTTACAGGAAGTATCATCCTTCCCTGGTTGCGTCTCCGCAAAGTGACCATCCGCAGCGAAGTATTATCTGACCATGCCATACGGCTGTACTTCGACTACTGCACCCCCGTTCCTGGCTCCTCAGTCCGACTCTCCCATGCACCCCTGACAGAATGGCACTCCTTTGCCTGTATTCCAAAACCCCATGAAAAAGGCTTTTCTGTCCTTATTTCCAACGCTGGAGATTGGACCTCAGGAGTAATTCGCACAGTGCCGACAAAAATCTGGATACGTGGTGTACCTACTTGCGGCGTTTTGAATGTCGTATCTATTTTTAAAAGCATGGTTCTCGTAGCCACAGGCTCTGGCATCGGTCCCTGTTTATCAGTTATATATGCTAATCAAGTCTCCTTGCGTATTTTCTGGTCGACGCCGAATCCGGAAACAACATTCGGGCAGGGAATTATCAATGACATTTTGGACAAGGATGATCGTGCAGTCATTCATAACACAAAGACAATGGGCCGGCCAGATATGGTCGCTGTGACGTATAGGTTATTTAAGGAGAGTGGAGCGGAAGCTGTTTGTATTATTTCAAACCAGAAATTGACGAGGCAAGTTGTTTATGGGATGGAGAGTAGGGGAATACCAGCATTTGGGGCGATTTGGGATTCATGAGGGTCGAATGGAATCAGAGAAAAGGAAGTACATGGTTAGGAAGATGAAATGCATTTGGTCACGAGTCATGATTTTAAATTGGATAGAGAAGGTAAAGTTATGAAAGGTTAGCGGCATTTAGAAGGAAGAAAGAGATATATATGCGTTGCACAACGAAGTCAAAGGAGCTGGAGGCATATGAGAGGTGTTCAATGAGCAAGTCTCAAGAGCTTAAAATGGACTAAATAATGGTGGCATAGGTACACAGAGAGTGAGTGAGAGGCACATGAACACATATTTCAACATTATGGTATAGCTTTGAATCTAAATCATTACAAAAAGATACTTGTCAAGAATTGACTACGACTAGCTAATGGAGGCTAAACTTGTAAATATCGATGGAATATCGATAGCATATTAATAAATATAAAAGATTAGATATTAATTATTTAGGCAAAAATATAAATATAAATAAACTTATATTTTTGAATTATTTTAATCTTAAAATAAATTAATATTATTTATTTTTTATTTATATTTTAAATCCCATGCAATTGTTATATTTAAAAATTTAATAAATTATAAGCCCGGTTGCGTAAATAATAAATATTTAAGTTTTACGTTTTTAATAAACGTACGAATTTTTTTATATTTATTTTATTTAATAAATTTATATAGCAAAAATTAAAAAAAAAATAAAAAGCAAAAAAAGCATTATATAAAATNACATTTAGCAAAAAAAAAAAATTACGCAAAAATATTTTAATTTAATATTGGGAATATAAGGGGCTCAGCGGGGGTTGAACGTTATATATTGTTATATAAGCTCTTTATTTAGATTATAGTTCCAAAATCTTCATTCGTGGAAAGTGAAAATTTTAAATATTTTCTTTAAATAAATTTAAGCTTTTAGCATATAATAAATAAATTTTTAATTTATTTATTATTTAATTTGCTTTAATTTTTTAATATTTTTTTATAAAGCAAATTTTAATTTTTTTAATTTGGAAGTTCGGATTTTAAGTTACGTAAGCTTAAAAAATTTTTTTGCAATTGTTTAATTATTTAATTTTTTATTTATTAATATGTTTAAAGCGGCTATTACTTTGAAATGTTTTTAAGTTCTTTATTAGAAACTTAGCAAGTATTGCATTAATAATTTTTTTTAATATTAATAATAAAAATAATTTCTTTATAATTAATAAGCATATTCGAAAATATTGGAAAGCAATATCGAATTTTATTATTTATATTATATATATTTTAATTTATTTTAATTAAAAATTTAAAAATTATATTTTAATTTATTTTAATTAAAAATTTAAAAATTATATTTCAAATTAGCCAAAAATATTATAAAATTATTTATAATATTAACGTTTTAATATAATTTCTATTGCTTTATAATATATTTCCGATCGAATAATATAAGCTATTTCTAAATTAGAAAATTTAATAATAATTTTTAAAATTAATAGAAATTTAATAAGCAAAATAATTAGTAAGATTTATTTTTGGCAAATATAACACGGAAAATTTCTAATTATTATATAAATAAGCTAAGCAATTCAATTTTTTCGCAAATGCATTATTAAAATCTTATTAATAGCAAAAATAATAAAAATAATTATAATATTTAATAAAAGCTTGGCTTATATATTTTATTACTAAATATTAATATATATTTTATTATAAATATAATTGCTATTAGATTTATATAATTTTTATATTAAATTTCATATCAAATTTATAACAAAAATTTAAAGCTTAATAAAACTTTAAAATAATATTAAATTGGTTAATATTTAATTATATATAATTTTGGTTTTTTTTTCCATAAATTTATAATTAAATTTTAATAGAGTATTTATGCTACTTATTATTTTGTTAAATATTATAAAAAATCTAATAAATTAGTTTTATTATATTATTATAGAATTTTATAATATTTAAAATATTATATATAAAAATTGCAAATAAGAAATTTTTAAATTATTTTTTAATGCTTTATTTATTTATTTTATTTTTCGCAAACTAAAATATTAAGTTTTAATTATGCTAAAATATAAAAAAATATTAAAAATTATTTGTTTGGATTTTTAAATATAAAAATATTTTTTTTTAAATTTTAATATTTTTTAAAAAAACTAATAGGTTAAAAAAGCATTTTGTATCGCTATTTTTCTAAAAATATATTAATTTTATTATTAACAAAATTTCGTTTAAAATCTTATTTAAGTTTAATATATTTTTGTTTTTTTTTATAACAAAATATTTTATATTAATTAGCTAATATGCATATTTATTTTATAGATTATTTAAGTTTTTATATTTAGCAAGCTTATTTTTAATAAAATTGGAAATATATATATTTATAAAATTAAAAAATTAACAATTTAATATATAATTAATTAAATAAATATTTAATTTTATATTTATATTAAATTTATAAATTTTATTTTTTGTTTATTATATAGCTATATATGCAACAGATGGTCATATGACGTCACGTGATAGGTCAGGTGATGGGTCAGGTGACGGATTAGATGATCTCGCTTGGTCTCGCTTAGCAGAATCAGGTGACCTACAAAGAATATATAGCTTTTATTTTAGCTATCGTGGAACAATAGCTTATAATAAATATATTAATGTAATTTTAACTTTTTACTTTTTTAATTATAACGTTTCTTATAACTTTATAAGCTTTTATTCTTAGAACTATAAAAATTAAATATTATATTAATTTTATTTTATTTTTTATTTTAGCTCGAATTTATTTTTGCTCCGCCTGCAAGAAATTTGCACGATAAAAGAAATTATAATGAAAAAAAATGCTATGCTTATTAATTTTATAATATATATCAAACTTATTTCCAAGAACCCTCGAGGATATTCTATTTATAATATTAATTATATTTATTTTTATATTAATAATTAAATTAATTAATATTGCAAGCATATTGCCTTTATTTTAGCAAAAGCGAAAAAGCTAGCAAAAGATATTAAAACGCAAAATAATATTTTAAGCATATTAGGAGGCAGCGGAAAATTAAATAAGGAATTAAACGCAGAAACAAAAAATAGAAAAAAATCGACGCCAAGCTTTTTGGGGCTTGTTGGAAAATAGCAATAAAATAATTGGCGGAATAAGCAAAACAATCTATTAGATAGGAAACAAAAACAAACCTTTTTCGAGCAACGAAAAAAGTTCTAACAGAGCTAACCAGCTGGATCTACAAAAACAAAATCTGCTTTTTATATACGATTATAATAATATTGAAATTAATTCCAATTGCCCCGAGCCTGTATTTGAAAAAAAAAAAATAAAAATTTTTTGTAGGAAATATAATATAATTAAAATATAATTTAGATATAAACATAATTTAAATATAGCTAAACGATCTGCGCAATATTTTCAAATTAAATTTTGCAATATTTTTTAATAAAAAACAAAAAATTATTAAAGCAATTGCGTCGATAAAGCTCAAATTAAAAATAATGCATATTAATATTATATAAATTTATTTTAAATTGTAACTATATTAGAAAAAATTCTTAAAATAAATTTTTGCTACGATTTTGCGAGGAAATGCAAAAAAGAATTAGGCAGCCAAACAATTTATGCAAATATTGCAAAAATAATTAAAAAATCCATATATTTTTTATTAAAAGCTATTTACATTGGCAAACCAAACTAAGAAATCTATTATTATTAATAATTTTATAACGAAACTAATAGGATCGCTGCAAACAAAATTAAAAATTATTAAAATATTAAAAAAGCATATAATTATTAATAACTTAATAAATAATGCAGCATAGATTTAGGCGATACAAAAATTTAAAAAATAAAAAACATTAATCTTAAGCTTTAATAAACGGAAAATATTAAAATCTGGCGACAAGCATATATCGAAAAATAATAAGGCCAAATTTGGTAAAATGCATATAAAAAAAAATTGCAATTTCTTCGAATATTAGCAAGCTATTAAAATCTAAAAAAAAAATATTAATAGCGCAATAATCTTTGCTTTAATTATAGCTTTTCGGATTATTTTGCGGCGAAATGCAANNATAAATTTAATAATAAANGCGTTTTATTAAAAAAATTTGCTTAAAANNAATAATATATTAAAAAAAANTNGATATTAAAAAAATTATAACNATNAAAAAGCGNGCCCNAANATAAGCAATTAAAGTAANAAACATCGATTATATTTTAAAGCNTAANAATAATAATTAAANTTTATATTTTAATAAANNNTTAAAAAATTAAATAAANTTTTATATATANTAATATNNAAAANTTNTTATANGCTNTCGGCGCTTTTTAATATTATTATTTGGCTTTATATTTATAAATTTTTTTTATTTTTTTTAAAAATTTTTAATTTATAGCTATATCGTTAATTATTAATATATATATTAAATTTTTATAANAAAAATTTAAAAATATAATAAAAATTTTATAATTNNAAAAATAAAATATATATTTTAATCGCTGCTTATAAATTTATAATTTTTTTTTAAATTTTAAATTAANNATTTTAGNATAGCTTTACTTTTTAATATATAAAAAATAATTATGCATAAAAATTAAAAACGCATAATTTTTATAAGCTTTAATATTTATTTATAAATAAACCTAATATTTTATAGCTTCGTTAAATTTTTAAGCATAGTAATATATCAAAAAACTAAGCATTAATATAATATTTTTATTTTAATAAATATTAAAAAGTTTTAATTTCGAATTTATAAAATTTATTATTTATGTATTTAAATAATAAATAAATATTAAAACTTTTTTTATTTTTATTAAATTTTTTTTTTGCAATCGATCGCAGCCTAAAAAATTCGCAGGTGTTGCTCGGCAAGCCTATTTTTAAAGTTTTTAAAATAATTCTAATTAATAAAAACGATAAATAAAAATTTAAACAATTATAAGCATTAATAATAAAGCGAACTTTTGTTAAATGTTTTATTAAAAACCTGGCATTATTAGCATAAATAATATAAATATAAATAATATTAATTTTAAGCAATAAAAAAAAAATTTTTAATAACTTTAGCAGTCGACTATATATTAGCTATATTACAAAATTATAAATTCTTTAACCAAAGCCTAGCGATAACATTGCCTCGATATTGTAATATTAATTATAAAATAAAGTTAATATCGGAAAAAAAATTATTATATTTAAGAATTTATAACNTNTTANNAANCNAGCTNAAAATTTTNNANAAATATATTAATAAAGCATTAAAAAAAAAANAAATCCAANTNTNATTATNGNCNANCCNATANNNNTATTNNNTNTTATATTAAAAAAAAATNNAAAATTAANGCTNTATATNAATTATTAANAANTTAATNTTATNANAATAAANAATNAATATTTTNTATTATTAATNNATAAAATNNTAAATNGATTAAATAATNNAATTNTTTTTTCTAAGCTTAATNTTACNAACGNTTATTANNNNATAANAATTAAAAAAGGAAATAANNAATAGAAAANAGCNTTTNGNANNAANTATNNTTATTTNNANTATATAATAATGCTTTTCGGCTTTATTAATATATTAGNAANATTTTANANTTATATTAATTATANNTTAAANAGCNTAATAAATAAATATTNNNTTATATATTTNAATAATATTTTAATTTTTTTTNAAAAATATAAAAAATTATTAACAATATATAAAAGCAATAATAAATAAGCTATATAATTATAAGCTATACGCGCAGCTTAATAAATATATTTTTTATTAGTTTAAAATAAAGTTTTTTAAATTTATTATTAATATAAAAAATATATAAATAAATTAAAATTATATTAAAGCTATTCGCGATTGGCTTCGATTTAAAATCTATTATAATATTCAAATATTTTTAGGCTTTTATAATTTTTATAAACGCTTTATTTTTGAATTTTTTTATATTGCAAAATTTTTATATTTGCTATTAAAAAAAAATAAAAAAAAAGTCGAAAGCTTGAATTTATTTATTTATTAAAATAAATAATAAAATAAAATTAAGTATTTTGATAGCTTATCAATATATTTATATTATAATTTATTTTGCGCTATTACAATTTATTAAAGCTATATCGCTTAAAAATCAATATATTAAATTTCGCTTTGGCTAAAATTTTATTTTAAAAATTTAAAAATAATTATTAATATTTTATTGCTTATTATAGCAAAAAGTTTAATAATATTAAAATAAATTATTTTGTTTATAATAAAAAAATAATAGCAATTATTTGTAGTTTTAAATATTAAAAATATTATTTGCAAAATATAAAATTTATTAAAGTTTAATTAAATTATAAAAATTTAATGCGTTTTATAAAACAAATAAATTTTAATAATAAATAATCAAAATAGCTTACTTATTTAATACTATATAACTTTATAATATATTATTAAAAAAGCAGCTTAAACCTAGCCGATAAATNTTTTTAAAAAATCTAATTATAGCGATAATTATATTAATATTTTTATATTAAAACTTATGCTTTTAATATAAAATAAAATTGCAAAAATATAATTTTTTTTAAAAAANGCAAATATAAAATAATATTTTTATTATAAATAATAATAAAATTAAAGCCTAATTTATAAAATCAAATAAAGCAGTTATTGCTTTATTAAAAATTTTAATATAGCAAATTATTATTAGAAAACAAGCCCAAAACTTTTTTATTACAAATAATATAAATATATTAAAAAATAAAAACTTGAATAAAAATTATACGATTCGTTTTGCAAGCCTTAATAAAAATTATTAAATAAAAAATAAATTGCCTTATAAAAATGCGCCTGTTACAAGCATATCGAGCTAGTTTAATCCTAAGTTAAGCTATAATAGCCAGCAAAATAAAAAAAAATTAAATAATATTAAAAAAATAATATTAGTTTTTAAAAATATTATATTTAATAATTTAATAAAGCTATTAACATAAGGCCAAAAGCTGGATTTAATATATTAGCAAGTTTATAAAATTATAAATAAAACATAAAAATTAAAAAATTAATTTTTTAATTAAAATAAATTAATTTATTTTAAAATATTAATTTATATATCGCAATAAAAAATATTGCAATATTATATTATAGAATTATTTTATAATTATTTTTTTGCAAAATATTAAAAGCGCGACAAAATTATTAATTTAATTTAAAANCATTTTATTTNAAANAGCCTATGCGTAATAAAATAGCATAATATATTNNATTATATTTATAATATTAATTNAAAANTATTTATTATTATAAGCNTTATAAAAANCTNNAGCNTTTTTTTNTATTCNATTGCNTTTNTTNNAAAATATCTTATTAAATTAAATTATTANNNTGCCTATATCGCGAATATTATTAAATTAATAAAATCCAAAATTTTTAATAAAATTGCAAAGAAAAAAACCAAATTTTTTTTTTTAATTTTTTTTATAATATATTATATTAATTAGCGAAACCTTAATAATTTTTTTAAAAATAATAATAATTTTTTTAATATATTTTTAAAAAAAAATAACTAATAAATTTTTTTTTATTAAATTAATAATATTATTTTATTAATATTAGAAATAAAAATTTTTTTTATAAATTTATTTATGCATTATTAAAAAAAAAAGCTTAAAATATTAAGAAAATATTTGGAAAATAATTTGGCCAAGGATTAAATTTAAAAAAATATTAGTTTAGCAGGATTGCTTATTTTTTTTATGCTTAAATCGAATGGTTTCTTACGTTTTTATATAAATTATAAAAAATTAAATAAAATAACAATAAAAAATCGCTATTTATTGCCTTTAATAAAAGAAATACTTAATTAATTAAAAAAAACTAAAATTTTTATTAAATTTAATTTATAAAATATATATTATTAAATAAAAATTTAATTAAAAAATAAATAAAAAATTGCTTTTTAAATTTAATATAAGCATTACGAATATTTAGTAATGCTTTTCGGGTTAGCCAATACCCCAATAATTTTTTAAGCTTATATTAACAAAGCCTTAAATAATTTTTTAAATAAAACTTATATAATTTATTTAAATAATATTTTGATATATAGCAAAAATTTAATAAAATATTTTTAATATATTAAAAAAGTTCTAAAACGTTTAAAAAAAATATAGATTATATATTAAAAAATTAAAATATATATTTAATATTACAAAAATAAATTTCTTAAAATATATTATTAATATTTAAAAAAATAATAATAAAATTTAATTAAATAAAAATTATTTAAAAATAATTTATATTTATTTCCTATAGAAAAGTTTAAATATTTCTTAGATTTGCCAATTTTTATAGATAATTCGTTAACGATTATTTAAAGATAGCCCGATTTTTTATGGATTTATTAAAAAANAANAAATAAATTTATTTTTTGAAATATTAATTAATAAAAAGCTTTTAATAATTTTAAAATAGTTTTTATTATTGCATTAATATTTATTTATTTCTTATTTAATAAATTAATTAAAATAAAAATCGATGCCTCAGAAATAACGATAAAAGCAATATTATTATAGCCTAATAAATAGCTATCGAAAAATAATTGGAAAATTAATTATTAACCAATTGCTTTTTATAATAAAAAATTTAATTTTGCGAAATTAAATTATAAAACTTTTAATTAAAAATTAATAGCAATTATTAAAAGCTTTAATTATTAAAAATATTATTTTGAGAGCAGTAATTTTCCGATAGAAATTTTAATAAATTATAATAATTTTTAATATTTTATAAAAATTANNATATTAAATNGTTAANAAGCCAAATAAGCTTTAAATTTATTTGCTTATAATTTCGAAATTAAATATNNGCNTAAATTATTAAANCCANCCGANGAANCTTCGCGAAGANCTCNATTATATATTAATAAAAAATTAAAAAATTAATTTGTTGCTTATATTGCAAAATAANNTAANAATANCAANAAATAAAAAATTNNTTCGCTTNAAANGCAAATCGNANAAAANNGCAAATATAAAAAAAANNAATAAAATTTATATATTTTAATTNTTTTTAAGCCANANNTAGCAATTAATTTTTTAAGTNNAAAGCTAATATTATCGGATTAATTAATAATAATTAGATTAATAATTTTGCAAAAATTTATAAAAAAAAATTTAAAAACTTTTTTTGCAAAATAATAATAAAATATTATTTGTTAATATTAATAATAACAATTATTATATATTAAGAAAAATAATAACAAGCGCTATAAAAAACAAAAATAGTTTATTTTAATAAATCGAAAATATTACTTTTATTATTAATTAAATTGCAAAAAAAAAATCTTTTGACAATATTAAAAATAAAAAAAATAAAAGCTAATACTTAAACCAAATAAAAACTAAATATTAATAAATTGTTAGGGAGCGAGAAGCTTACGGGATCGTCACGGGGTTTGCACGGATATTTTTTAAATAATATAATTGATATAGCGATGCATAAATTTAAATAAAAAATAATATAAAATTATAAAATTTCTGGAAAAGCTTTTTAATTTTTAGTTTTGTTTTAAAAATATATTTATTATAATTTTTTTATTTTGTTTTATTAATTTTTATATTTTAAAAATTTTAATTTTTTTAAAAAAAATAAATTATTAAAACCACGCAGCGATATCGAAACTATATTAAAAAATAATTAAAAAATTTTGTAAAAAAAAATTTTATAATAAAAAAAAGCAAAAAAATTATAATAAAAATTTTAAAAATAATCAAAAAACAAATTAAAGCTATAGCAAATAAATATTGCCAATTATAGCCGATTGCAATATAAGCTTTTATTATTATTTTAAAAAATAATTTTTAAATAATAAATAAAAATAATAATAAGAATAATAATAAAAAAAAAGCGAAGGAAAAACAATAGCTTATTAATATTATAATTCCAATAATTAAAAATCTTAACGCCAATATAAAAAAAGCAATTAAATATTAAAGAATTTATAAAAAAGCAATTATAATAAATGCAAAAATAAATAAATATAAAATAAAAAAAAATAATAAAAAAAATTAATAATTTAAAGAAAATTATTAGGAAAAGGCTTAAGGGCCGAAAGATGGCCAAAAAAGATCGTAATACAAATTGCTTTTGTTGTGCTATAATAATAAATAAGAAATTAAGCAAAAATAAGCTAAAAAATTTTGTAAAAATATTAAAGCGAAAACAAAGGCTGCCCGTACGCAAAACAAAAAATCTGCGTGAAATAAACTTTTTATTTATTAAATATAATAAAAAAATTTATATTTAAATATTAAATCTTTTGTTTTAATTTAAAAATTTAATTTAATATTATAAAATAAATTAATAAAAAGAATTAAATTAAATATAAAAATAATTATTTCGAGGGCATATCCAAGACGGCGTAAATACGGGCCTATAAAAAAAAGCCAAAAAAGAAATAAATAATAAAAAAATTTTTTAAATTTTTATTAAACNAAATTNCAAATTTAATAAATTGGTTNATAANCGTTTNTTTCGCCGNATATTAANAAANNAANNCAAAAAAAAANCNAATTAATANAAAGTTTTATTATATATTTNAACGGCNTTAAAGCGAATTTGNTTTNAAAAAACNNAAAAAAAAATTAATTATAATTTTAATTTTTAAGCTACGCNNAAAATTNCAAATATTTATTAATNAAAAAANTAAGCCGTTTCGCACCCGCAGCNAATTAATTTAATATTGCTAAAANNANGAAAANAATACNAAATTTAATAAAAAAACAAATGNNAAAATTAAANCAAGCAAAAAAATNNNNAAATAAANCAATTNTCNAAGCNAANGCATGCNNATAAAAAAAAANNTAAATATTTTTATTAATTAAATAATAANNATAGCAATANNNTAAATATNTAATNTTAANNTAANTATTTAATNCGNTACTTAAACNATTAATTACCGCTACGCTTATTGCTACAGGGCCAGGTATAAAAATTAATGCAATATTATTACCAAAATAAATGTTTACTAATTTTATATAAAAAAAAAAAGCTTAAAAAAAAAATTATATTTTAAGTACGATAGCAATAAATATTGGTTTATAAATTGCAAAGTTATTATATGCTACGCTTATGGCCAGCAAAGCTATTATGCCAATGCTTATTTTTAAAAATAGCAATAAAAAAAAAGATAAGGCCGTAGCATAATTGTTTTATTAATATTGGGCCAAAATTAAAAAAAGCAAATATAATTTATTATATTAGTTAAAATATATATTTGTATCGAATAAAGGATTAAGCGGGCCCTGGTAAATTGCAAAGTTATAAAAAACATAATCGATTAAAACCTAGTTAAAAAGTACAAACTTTAAAAATATAATTTTTATATTAATTTTATTAAAAATATAAAGCGAAAGCATATTAAGATTTATAAAATATTTGCAACTAAAATTAAAATTATAAATATTTAAAAGCTAACCAAAGCCGATAAGCATTTATTTATTGCTATAAATAATTTATTTTCCCAAATTATATTAAAATATTTATAGCTGGAAAATATAAATTTTTTTTATTTCGTTTCGAAATAAAACTTAATAATTTGCAAATATTAACCTAATTATAATAAGCGTGCTTTTATTAAAAAAGTTTTATAAGGCTTGTGCAAAGAAAGAAAGCATTTTAATTATAATTTATTGCCAAAAAAAATATAAATTAAAGCCGCGCTTTTCGTATATTTAAAAAAATAAAAGCTAAATTATATAAATATTATTTATTTTTATTAAAAATATAAAAATTGTAACGCTGCCAAAGATATATCGGGAATTTACCAATCTATATAACGACAAGGCAGCAAGGCAGCTTTTTAAATATTATAAAATAAAATATTATATCGAGCTTAAAAAAAAGTGCTATGCTGCTTTGGGGGCCTATTTATAATTTGTTAAATATAGAATTATAAATTTTAAGAAATTATTTTGAAAAAGCTTAAAAAAATAAATAAATATGTCGCTTAACCAGCCCGGCAAATGCCCTAATAATGTTCGTATTCAAAAAAAACGGAGAATTAAGGCTTTACGTAAATTATTATAAATTAAACCAAATAATAAAAAAAAAATTATATTTCGCTCCCGCTTATATTTGAAACGTTAAATCGCCTAAGCAATGCCAATATTTTTATTAAGCTTGATTTTAAAAATGCTTATTATAAAATTCGAATTAAAATAAAAAACAAATATAAAATAGCGTTCAAAACCCGGTATAAGCATTTTAAATATTATGTAATATTATTTAAGCTTATTAACGCCCCGGCTATATTTTAAGTTTATATTAATTAAACATTAATAAAATTAATTAACGTTACATATATAGTTTATTTAAATAATATTTTAATTTATATTATAAAAAAAAGAAAATTATAAAATCGCTATTAAAAAAATTATAAAGCAACTTCGCATTTATAAGTTATATATTAATTTTAAAAAGTACGCGTTTAGAATTAATACAATAATATTTTTAAGATTTATTATTAATTTAAAAAAAATTAAAATAAAAGCGGATCGCGTGCGAACGATAAATAAATAATTTAAGCCTAAAATAATTAAAAATATTTAAATATTTTTTAAATTTGCAAGGTTTTATAAGCGCTTTATTAAAAGCTATTTATAACATATTGTTAATTTTATAAATATATTAAAAATATCGAGCAAAAAGCTTTCGAAATTTTTTAAATTTATAAAATATATAAAAATAAATTTTAAAAAAATAAAAGCTTGGTTTTGCAACGCATTAATATTAAAGCATTTTAAAACAAAATTATTTATTATAATTAAAATAAATATATTGCAATTTATAATAAAAGCAATTTTATTATAGTTATTTAGCGAAAACAATATAAATATATAATATTTTATTATTTTTTTTTTTAAAAAAAATTAAATAATAAAAAAGTTTTTTAAATTTTTATTAAACAAAATTGCGGATTTAATAAATTAGTCGATAAACGCTTTTGCTATATATTAAAAAGCAAGGCAAAAAAAAGCTAATTAATATAAAATTTTATTATATATCTAAATAATTTAAAAGCGGATCTGCTTTAAAAACCCAAAAAAAAATTAATTATAATTTTAATTTTTAAGCTACGCTTAAAATTATAAATATTTATTAATTAAAAAAAATAAATTATTTTGCACCTATAGCAAATTAATTTAATATTGCCAAAAGCAGAAAAATAATATAAAATTTAATAAAAAAATAAATGCCAAAATTAAAACAAATAAAAAAATTAAAAATAAAGTGTAAGGTACTTCAGGATGACTCAAGGGAAACTTGGGTCAAGTAACGAATCGGGTACGAATCATTAACGAATCATATATAAATATATTGATAGCTTATAACAACTGAACGCTGAAGTTTTTCTAAGAAACTTCAGCCTTATTTATATATATTAAAAGAAGCTAGGAACATAATCCATATCCATATTCGGATCCGGCTTATTCCCAATAACCTCGGATCCCGTCTATAGCTAAACCCCGCATATAGCTAATAATCTCGGAACCCGCTTATAGCTTAATAGCTTCTTCCGGACGTCCGTATGCTTCTAGATTCGTTAAGGTCTAGTGGAGGTATCGGTGACGTTTTCACCTTACATAAAGCAATATTAAAGCAAAAGCATATCGATAAAAAAAAAGCTAAATATTTTTATTAATTAAATATAAATATAACAATAATTTAAATATATAATATTAATTTAATTTTTTAATTTGTTATTTAAATAATTAATTATTGCTACGCTTATTATTATAGGACCAGGCATAAGAATTAATATAATATTATTACCAAAACAAATATTTATTAATTTTGTACAAAAAAAAAAAATTTAAAAAAAAATTATGTTTTAAATATAATAGCAATAAATATCGGCTTATAAATTGCAAAGCTATTATATATTACGCTTATGGCCAACAAAGCTATTATGCCAACGCTTATTTCTAAAAATAATAAATAAATTATAACGTAATTACTTCGTTAACGTTAGGCCAAAATTAAAAAAAATAAATATAATTTATTATATTAGTTAAAATATATATTTGTATCGAATAAAAAATTAAATGGGCTTTAATAAATTGCGAAATTATAAAAAATATAATTAATTAAAATTTAGCTAAAAAATACAAGCTTTAAAAATATAATTTTTATATTAATTTTATTAAAAATATAAAACGAAAATATATTAAAATTTATAAAATATTGCAGCTAAAATCAAGATTATAAATATTTAAAAGCTAATTAAAGCTAATAAGCATTTATTTATTATTATAAATAATTTATTTTTCCAAATTATATTAAAATATTTAAATTAGTATTATTTAAATATTAAAAATATTGCGCAAAACGCTAATTTAATAATTATTTAATATTATTTTAATATAAAAAATTATTTTAATTGAAATAAAATTAATATATTGCAGGCCGATTAAATTTATTTTATTTATTTTAATTTTATTAACGAGCTTTAATTTGCTTAACAAAAATCTAATTTTTTTTCGTTAAGCATTTAATAAAATTTTATTAAAATTATAAATTTTATTAATATCGAAATATAAAAATGCATATTAATATTAATTTTATTTTAAATTGCAAGCAATTAATTATATATAAAATATAATTTAATAGCACGAGCGTGGCGAAAGATTTTTTAAATATAATTTCGAAAATTTTTTATTTTTTTTAATATTTATATAAATAAATTTAGCTTTTATATAATTGCGAATTGCAATAAATATAAATTTTTTTAAAGCGTTTAATCAAAATATTAATAAAATTAAAAATAATATAAATAATAAAATATTAATATTTAATATTAATTAGCTTAACCAAATGCTAAATTAATGCTAAATCTCGCAGATATATCGCAAAAATATTGCATATTTTCTAATTTTTATATATTTTAAATATATGCAATAAATAATTAATAAAAAAATAAATATTATTATATATAATTTTAAATAATATTAATTTTATAATATTTTTATTAGCGATATCGAAATTAAAATAATCGATATCGTTAATTCGAAATTTAAAAATATTTTTATTTAAAGCATTAAAAAATAATATTTATAATTAAAATTTTTGTAAATTGCGAAATAAAAACGATGCAGCACGCTACGAAAATTTATTGCGAAATTTTTATAAAACGGCAGCGATAAAAAATATAATTTTTGCACGCATTTCGAGGCTTAAATTTTATAATTAAAAATTTAAACGATCCGATATATTAAATATATCGAAATTAAAAACTAATAAATATTAATTTAAATTTAATAAATTTCGAATTTATTATTATGAAAATAATATATAATTAACAAAAAATTGCGAATAATAAATTTCAAAAATAATATTAATTTTATTGTTAAATAGCTATTGCTAATATAGCTTTTTTAAATTTAATTATTATAAAAATTAATGCATTAATAATATTATAAACGTGCTTTTCAAATTAATCAAAAATGCTTATAAAGCTAATTGAAATATATTTTGTAATTCGGCCTATTTAATTAAATAAAAATTATTAAAATAATATTAATATTTTATTAATAAATATAAATTTGCAATAGCGAAATTGTTGTTTGCGACGAAGCTAATAAAATTAAAAAATTTATATAAAATTTGCAAATTATATAAATATTAAATTTTAATAAATAATATAAATTTATTGGCTCGAATAATAATATTTTTTTTATATTTGCTAAAATAAAAATATCTAAAAAATTCTAAATATATATATTATTAAAAATAAAAAACATTGCAATATAATAACGCAAGAAATACGAAGCGAAAATTAATAATTTTAATAAAATTATGCAAATAACAATTTTTAATTAAAATTTTTAATAATTCCTAGCTGCCAAATAGGCTAATAATTTAATAAATTAAATGATTCACGAACAACGAGCAACTAAAAATATTGCTATCAAATATCATTAGAAATATTTAAAATTAAAAAAAAAAAAAATAATTTATTATCGTGGGAAAGCAAGCTTTAATAAGGTGAGTCGCTGACTAATCTAAGCTAGCTAAGCGAATGCATTGGATGCCTTAGGCATAACCGTGACAAATTGCTTTTTAAAGCATTTTTATTATTTTTAATAATTTAAAAAAAGTTTAAAACGCTATTATATTTTTATTTTTTAAAGCTAAAATTAATTAATTATATTTTAAAAAAAAAATTTATAATTAAAATATATTAATATTTTAAAAACTTTTTTATAAATTTATTAATAAAAAAAAAATAAATTAATATTTCGCAAAATAATATTATTTATTTTAATTTTATAATTAATAAATTTATTTTATTAATATTAAAAAAAAAAACTTTTTTTTTTATGGGCCTATTTACGCTTTATTAAAAAAAAAATTTAAAATTTTTAAAAAATAATATCGAAAAAAATTTAGCTAAAAAATAAATTTGGAAAAATATTAGCCTTGCCAAATTATCTATTTTTTTCGTGCCTAAATCGAATAAATTTTTACGTTTTTATATAAATTATTAAGGCCTAAATAAAATTATAATAAAAAATTATTATTTTTTGCTTTTAATCGAAAAAATATTAAATTAATTAAAAAAAGCAAAAAATTTTTATTAAACTAAATTTAAAAAATATTTATTATTATATAAAAATTATTTTTGAAAATAAATAAAAGATTGCTTTTTGTACCAAATATAAATATTATAAATATTTAATAATGCTTTTTGGGCTAGCTAATGCCCTAGTTATTTTTTAGATATATATTAATAAAGCTTTAAGTAACTTATTTAATAAAATTTATATAATATATCTCGATAATATATTTATATATAATAAAATTTTAATAAAATATTATTAATATATTAAAAAAATTTTAATTCGCTTGCAAAAGCATAAATTATATATTAAAAAATTTAAATGCTTATTTGATGCCCAAAAAATAAATTTTTTAAAATATATTATTAATATTTAAAAAATAATTATGAAACCCGATCGAATTAAAACGATTTAATAATGGCCTAAACCTAAAACTTATAAAAAAATTTAAGTTTTTTTAAAATTTGCTAATTTCTATCGCCGATTCGTTAACGATTATTTAAAAATAATTTAATTTTTGATCGATTTATTTAAAAAATAATAAAAGAAAAATTTATTATTTGAAATTTTATTTAATAAAAAGCGTTCGACAATCTTAAAAAAGCTTTTATTATAATATTTATATTTATTTATTTTTTTTTAAACAAATTAATTAAAATAAAAATAAATATTTCGAAAATAGCAATAAAAGCTATGCTTTTCTAATTTGCCAAATGGCCAACGAAAAATAATTAAAAAATTAAATATTAATTAATTATTTTTTATAGCAAAAAATTTAATTTTACAAAGTTAAATTATAAAACTTTTAATTAGAAGCTTATGGCAATTGTTAAAAGCTTTAGTTATTAAAAATATTATTTTAAAAATAATATTTTTTTAATCGAAATTTTAATTAATTATAATAATTTTTAATATTTTATAAAAATTATAATATTAAATTATTAATAAGCTAAATAGGCTTTAAATTTATTTGTTTATACTTTTAAAATTAAATATTAACCGGGCCCACAAAACCTAGCCGATGATCCTTCGCGAAAATTTAATTATATATTAATAAAAGATTATAAAATAAATTTATTACCTACGTTACAAAATAAATTAAAAATAGCAACAAAAATAGAATTGCTTTATTTTATTAAAAAAATTAAAAAGATAATAAATATTAATAAAATATTAAAATTTAAATATTTTATAGGCTTTTAAGCCATAGCTAACAATTAATTTTTTAAGGCCAAAGCTAATATTATCAAAATAATTAGCAATAACCAAGCTAATAAATTTGCAAAAATTTATAAAAAAAATTTAATATTTTTTTTGCAAAATAATAATAAAATATTACTTGCCAATATTAATAATAATAATTATTAAATATTATGGAAAGTAATAATTAACGTTATAAAATTAAAAACGGCTTATTTTAACAAATCGAAATTGCTATTTTTTTTATTAATTAATTTGTAAATTAATTAGCAACATTAAAATTAAAAAAAATAAAAGCCGGCGCTTAAACTAAATAAAAATTAAATACCCGGGGGCTTATAAAGCTAGATAAAAAAGCTTATATTTTTTTTAATATAGCAATTAAAAATAAAATTATAAAAATCTATTACGACGATTTATTTAAAAATTATTTTAGGCAACAAAAAATTATTAAGTTAGTAAAATATAAATATTATTGGCCGGCTTTATATAAAAATATAAAAATATATATTAAAATATATAATGTTTATTAACGAATTAAAACGATTTGTTACTAAAAAATTAGCGAAATATAAGCGCTATTAATACCAAACAAAT